>WEDG01004391.1:0-128540 GCA_017591395.1 Schistocephalus solidus
CCTATTGCGGCTGCTCAAAAAATATCATAGGGATTTGCGGTACATTTCCGCGTATGCATCTGGGCAGCAACATATTTCTACTTCGTATTTTCTTGTGGTTTCTCTTGTTTGTCAGGAGGTCTACTTCCTCTTTGTCTGGTGAACAGAAACTTGAGAGATCGCCTGTTTACCGTTTCGGCTTACCAAGATGCTCGAGGACTACACATGCATTGGCCAATATTAGACCTGAGTGCGGGTTATTTGGGTGTTTTTGCCTAAAGTACTAACAGTCTATGGGGGAAGTCTTCCTATGAGGCCTTGCAAAAAGACAAAAGGGATTTGTAACTTAACTATAAGGACCTGTGAGCGGTTCTAATTTAAATAAAGATGACATGCCAAATAACCTGGAAAGACAATATCAGCACAAACAAAAATACCAATTCTTCAACATTGTTTATGAGTTCTTTTGATAAAAGCTTTCATTTTCATTTATTAAGGCCTCCAAAACCCTTCAGATCATTCCTGATATTGTAAAAACTGGAATTCGGGAATATTTCCCTTGCGGTACATGCCAGGTCCCTGAATGCATTCAAGCAACTGGTCCTTAAAACTATCGGTTCATTTGGCTGCTTTGACAGCCTAAATCACTGATGGCCACCATCAGGTTGCAGCTAGATCGGTCAGGAAATTTAGAATTCCACATACAAAGCAGGTCGTCCTGGCTTACTCTCGGGCGTTTGCAAGTTCCCAACTTGAAAACCCTTTTCTAGTCACAGTCTACTTGCTATTTACATGCTTCTAAACGCGCGTGCGTGTATTTTGGCCTCGAGGCTTTTCATTTGCTCTTCTTTTAGTTACCCATGCTTCTTTCTCTTTCTGTAGGCCAAGATTACCGGAGCTCCTATGGGTGACATGCCGGAAATAAGCAGTGAGCAGACTAGTATGACCTTAAAGACCGCCACAAAGACCCTGCAGAGTCAGCAGTACGAGTCTCTTGGTATGGTGTATAATCCTATTCCCGCTAACGTGCAATGCACGGGCCTCGGTCTGAAATACGCTATGGTGAATAAGGACAACGTCTTCTACGTGAATACAAGCGAAGCAGGTTAGTCTACTTGTTTATTTTATCTTGCTTTTTCTCCGATTCCCCTTCCTATATTTGTCGTTGTCCCCATCGAAAACTATTGGTGGATCCTCACATGTATGTGGTTCGTCTTTTCCTGTGCACCAACCTTAATAATAAAGCTTTTATTTCGCATTTTGTGTTTGCATAGGCAACGATCTTCTTCTTGCTGGAATGGCCGGACCAAAATATCCTTGTGACTACTTTGAAATTAACCACATTCGTGATGATCAATACAAGGTGACCTATCGGGTAAAGGAGAAGGGCAAGTATCTGCTGGTTGTCAAATGGGGAGATGAGCACGTTCCTGGAAGTCCTTTTGTCGTAGAGGCTGGTCCAGGTCGATGAGCTATGCCTGCACTCCGCATCCTGACCCCATGCGACTTCCGCCTTTGCGCTTTTCCACCCCGGCCCCCTCCGTGCCCTGCTCGCCTTCTGCTCTGCCTTCGTCCCAGTTAGTAGCAACGCGCCAATCCCTACCATCCCAGTCCATTTTCTTATGAATCAATCCGAAAATAGCTTTTGCCGTTTCTTCTTATTTCTTCCATTTTGTCACCAGAGCTACTGCCGAAAATTTTTTCTTTGCCATTCACTGCTGTTGAACCAGTGTCGCCTCGTTCTGTTCTCTGGCTGCTTCCAGGACTGCCCACTGCACCCTACGCTAAAGTGAAATTTTGCATATTTCGACTGTTTCTGCAACTCGCCGTTTTTGAAAACGTCTTCGTGTTTAATGTCTAAAATGAAACTATACATGCGCACAGAACACATCATACGGCCACGCGACGCTTCCATTTTGTTTTATCACAGAAGGCCGTAAATTTTCTTAATAGAAACCTACCGAAAATCCGCGTATCTTATGTCTCGGATCTAAATCGGGCGTTCGAGCAATGTCTAATTTCGTTACCTTAATTAGTTTACTTGCAGTCAGTTCTCCCCAAATATCCTACCAATTAAGCAACTTCGCTTTGTGTTTGAGAACTTTCTTATAGAAGAGTGGATTTCTCAGAAATTTGAGTCACATCGTAAGGTCATTTGACACTCAATAGGTATAAAATAAGTCATTTATGACCACGCCATCTGGAGTGAGCTAGTTTCCAACGGTTTTTTCGTTTATTTGCCTCTGTTAGCCTACCTTCGAACGTGGGCTGCATTGATTTGGGTGCCGTGGTTAATTAAACTGATATACGTGCTTCTGAGTCCGTCATGGGTTCGAATCTACAATCAAGGGTGATTGTGCTGTCCTCGAAGCTTGCTTTCAGTGCCATGAATATGCACATTTTGACCAGATTTGCAAATAACGGACGGATAGCAGCTTTGATTGACTAAAGGTTGGTAGGTTAGAAGTGGACAGGTACTACAGTCAACTGCTGCTCATGGGTAGGGGCTGAAACAGACAGAAAGTGCAAGTCAGGCGATGCCTCCGTAAAACGGTGTTGAAATTTGAAACCAAAAAGCAAATATCCCAAAAAGTTGGATTTTCACAAACACTGTAACGATGGATTTAGTCTCCTATCAATAACAATTTATCGCTAACTGTATGGGTTTGCTCGCACTGGGTGCCACGCGTGTGTCCCACTTAACTTAGCTCACCTACCTAAGCTCCATCAGATGCAAACGAAAACCGGATAAAAATCAACACCACTTACAATGTTATGTGCAGTGTAATTAAATGGCTTCAGCTCCTAAATTTAGGTTTTTTTGCTGTTAAATCACAGTGTAAGTTAAAAATTAACTCGATTGTTATATAACGGCATCAAGATTGGAGAAAACCTTTATCGTCGCCGAAACGCGGAATGTTGTTTTGTCCCTCAAGGGATTATTCCGCAGTCGTTTACTCAACCAAACAGGTGTGTGGGGAATGAGCGGCTACCTTGCTCGAAGGCCTAAACTTGTTGATTTTCTTCAACATTATAACTTTGGATGCGCTGGCCAAGATTTCTGTCACAGCTGTTTCTGTAGATTCACATTGCCGGCAAAGACAATATAGACTGAAATGGACATTTCTGGTTTATTAACCGTCGTCAGCCGGCAAGACAACGAGCCCGTGGCTCCATGGTTAGAGCGTTGGACTTCTGATCAACGGGTTGTGGGTTCGATCCTCGGTTGGTGCACCACCTGGTGTTGTGTATGACTGGCAAACGATGGCTAATAAGCCAGAAATGGCCATTCCAAGCTCTCTTGTCTTTGCTGGCAATGTTATTAAGCCTATTCTACTATTTGCCGCTGTGCGGCTGCTGGTGAGGGTCGATAGTGAGCCTCAAGGAAGAGTGGGGCGAGTGAGTTCGTTAGCGATCGGGGACATTTCATCAACGAATACAGCTCTTTCTGTCATGACTATGAGATCTCTGTTACAATTCCTTTGCGGCCTGAGAGAAAAGTGAAGCATTTCAAACGCTGAGTCGGCACTGCCCTGATTATTTTTTGTAGTTAAGACGGCAAACTCGGAAGTATCAGCCTACTCACAATCGCACCCTCTGCATGGATCACTTTGGTTTTAACAAGGTGTCAGTCTAAACTCCAACCACCCCTCTTCATTGATTTCTCCCTTCTCCCAACTAGAATGCACCACAGTAGTCATTCAGTTAGTTTACGGTTTACTCTCGGTACCGCACGCAATTCTAGCGATCGTCAGCCGCGAGTTAGCTTTTCCTAACACTGGTTGGTGATGCACCTCGCATTGTTAATTGTTGCAATTAATCAGCTTTTTGTCACTGGAGCTCGGCTTCAATCACGATTGTATCTATCAACTGGTGTTTAAGCAATAAATTTACCCGAAAAGTGCCTCTGAGCACATCCAATAGAAACCAGACACGGGAAACGCTGAGCAATTTTTCATGTGTTGGAGGCATGGTGACTGGAGTTTCACCATGAGGTTGTTCGTAGAACAACGGCAGTTTTGATCGAAAAGATATCAACAGTCCTAATCTTTGTCTTGGTGGACAAACTTTGTGCATACAGTTTAAGGGGCGAGTAGTTTATTTGTAAGCGCTAGCCTCTGACAAGGTGATGATGCCATTCTGGTGACAATGAACAAATGACGTTGACCGGGTGCTCCACTTGTTGCATCGCACGGCTTGAAAACAACTTGCTGAGATTTCAATACACTTCCTACACAAAAGAGGAAGGACTGCCAGGTCTGCATAACGGATGCTTGAATTGGCTGAATATTTTATCTGCCTCGGTCCCTTTTTCCTATCAAAGTGTCAAGTCCTGAGGAAGTTGTGTGCTGAATAGGACGTGCACTTGATCTCTGGCGCAGACACAGCCGCCTTTAGGCGTATCACCAAAACTTCCTTGGACCCAACAAAGTGAGAGGCTACCCCATGGAGCCATCGCAGTCTGATTCTAAGTCCACCAGTCGGTCACTTCACACAAGCCCACAGGGCGTTGACTGTGTAGTCCGTGTCATTCCATGAGTTTACAGCCTTCCATACAATGATTTGTAGTGCATCTTGATAGCTTCAAGCGCGCGACCTTTTGTAATGTGGTGAAAATACCCAGAGTCATCGACATCACACTCTATTCCCATTTCCAGACCATATTCCAGTCATTCAATTGTCTAGTGTAGGGAATGAGTGCTGTGACTGGCACAGTTAGTGACGTCTTCTGTGCGTGCCACAACCTTGACCCCCAAACATTAGCACCATACGTTCACTCTACAGAGTGTAGGTGATTCGTCCTGACCCTCAGTCCACCAGTCGGCAGCTCCACACTGTGAGGTCCGAGTTCCATCTTCAGTTGGCAACCTTCCAAGCCACGACGTTTAGCACACCGCGATAGTCTCAGGCTAAGAATATCTCTGAAGCATAGCAACCACTTGGGGAGGAGTTGATGAACTCCTTTCTAAATAACCTGAGAGGTGTCGTTTGTGAGCTTGCATTTCTCGATGTTGGGCGTGTTCGTGCGTGAGGTAGGCGCTGGTTGGATGAAGAGTGGTGATTTGGCAGAGCTGGTGGAGTCTAACCACAGGTTTTTATAGAGGCGCGTGTGAGCTTATCGGTCCCTGCAATGACTAACTGCGCGTAGACAATGTAGACAGTTGAGGCGATAGTGGTGGGTGTATGTTCGTGTTCCTGGCTAGAAGGAAGAAGGAGTTCCTAGTGCACCTGTGTTTACCCTTCCCCGTTCCGAACATTAAACATTCAATGATCTGCAGTTTTTATCCTGAAAAAACTTCAAATAACGATTAGGAGTTTTGTTTTTACTGTCAGCTCAATTCTCTACTGTATATCCCTTTTGACCTTGCGTGTAAACTTGCAATTAATAAATAAACGTGTTGGCCAATCTCCGTCCAATGGATTCACAACTGACTGAGCAGGCCGATTAATGATGTGCATGTGCGGTGGTAGGATAGGTTGGGCGATATAGAGTCAGTTGAGGTGGTGGGTCTACTGTTACTGATCACGCTGTTAGATGGAGAGTTGTCAGTGATGGCGAGGGGAGAGCTGTCAGGTATACAGGGCGTGTTGGGTGTGTCCGTATTGCGGTTAGCTCTAATTTCGTGGATGCTCATGTGGTGAACGAATTCGAATGTGCAATGCTAGCAGTGGAAGCAGATAAAGCAAGTAAATGTCAACACTTCTGCCATGCGCTGGTCGCTGTGCTATGGATTCGCAGGTGGCCAGCTTGCGTGAGTTAACGTCATGACTATAATATGAATAAGTTATGCTCCAGTCCCACTTAACTGCCATAATTGCACAAACGTAGCATAATTACAGATATTATCTTGTTTCCTTCTTATGTGCGTAAATATACCTATCAGACAAAAAGGTTTGCGCAAGGAATACTTACATACATTCAATAAACTTGCACAGGCTATACATTCGTAAGACTAGATAAGACAACCAATCCGCCTATAAATATCGAATTATGAGAATAATATGATTTAAAATAATTATGAATCCCTTTGGAGGAATCAAACCGCTACATGTTTCCTGTCCTTCATCCATGTCCATATTTTTAAGCTAAATTAAATTCACCGGTCACATCAAAGATATGAACACTGCGAACGAATTTATGCAACTGATGCCTTAACGAAAACCCACAAATGTGAGTACTCGGACTCATTCTACCTTTTGCCATCGTCAGTAATCTCCAGCGGGCATTAAAAACAGAATATGTTTGACCCAAAAATTATTTAACACGAAACATTATATCTTATACTGCAAGACTCTTACCATGCTTTTGAAGGCAGGGTTTGGTGCGTTAAAACAACCAACTCGGACATCGCTAGTAAAGCAGTATCCTAAAAACCAAAAGAGCCATTTTACAACCGGAATGGATGAATTTTCTACGGGTTTTCCAGTGATCTAAGGAGAAGAACAGCACCTGAGGCGCTGCAATTAAAGATATAGTCATTATTTATAATTCATACTTGGAGTTCAAAATCACATTGGTGGCCTATGTGATGTACTACTAAACAGCTTGCTTATCCTCTCGAATGATATTTAATATTTCTGCCACACGCAGAACTATGCTTTTATGCAATATCTTGCTCAATTTACTCATGTAAAGAAGCATAGTTTTATACAATAAACTTAAAAAGCTGAAATTTCCTATAAGTTACGGAAACATCAAATTGGAGTTGCGTCTGAACACTATTTTATATGATTCAGTCGTTCAGTCTTCACATTTCACTGCAGACAAAGGAAAATTTAACAATTATAAAATAAAAACAATGAATTTATATCAACCTGTTGCTTCCGAGGCACTTGAGGAACCGTTCACCGGTAGAACATGCTTTTGGAATCGAAAAGATCAATAGGTTCCACTTTCAACTAGATATTCGTTAGATCTTGTCTCGAGTTTAACTCATGACTGTAGTTCACTATTATCTTTTGTGGCATTAACTATATAAAAGGGGTCCAATATTGAACATAAAAGAATATTCTCTTGCGTCGGAGCCTGTAAAATATGAGATGTCCCCTTATTTTTCGCGCATCGATCTGACTTATTTAGTAATTAAATACCCACCTAGATGGCTTTTATGGCCTCTGCAATAATCCTTAGCAGAATCGCTACTAGTGATGCACCGTTGGTAGGTTGCTGCATTGCACATTTCTGTCAGGCAGTATGCCGGCTATGTACATCAATATTCATTAGGCTTTGCTCCACCATACACATTTATTACCCCTCTAATGAAGAGACCATTTTCCAAAGGCGTAAAAATTTAACTAAGAGCTATTTTAGGCTTAGTTAACTTCTTCTATTACTTAAATACACACATGGACACCTTATGTTACCTCGGCCATAAAATTGAGCCATGTGTCTTTATCGAAGAGGCAAGTCCCTTCTATCCCCTTGATCCCTCCGATGAAGGGACCAGTTGCTGGCAGAGTCAGGGCCAGTTACGCGTAGGCTTTTATAACATCTACATACTGGTTCAGAGGAATTATTATAAGAACATCGAAGCCGGTTTCGAACATAACATCATATTTAATAAAAAGCAACTTCTGCATTCTATGTGGTATTCAAACTAGGCAAGGTAGAGAAATGCCAGTCAATAGGGATTCAATTCCTTCAGGTCCTCATTCACTTAACATGATTCCCTTGCGATATTTACAACTGTTGTATACGGAATATTTTCAATGAAGCTTCCTCATTAGCGAAAACCAAAAGGATCACTTCTGTGTTTTCAGTAAGTCGTAACCCAGGCGTTCGAGTTTTGGCTTCTAGAATTTATTCAAACCTATTTCAATAGCGTTAATGCAAACATGTATTTGCATAAAAATTGTCTAAAAATACACAAAATGGCTCTCCTTTGCTATTTTTTTGATACGGTCTTGCCCAGTTTGTTATCCTGAATAAGGATTCATAAAAATTAGATTTTTTCATAATTATGAAGTTCAAATTACTCGTTTGCACATAATTTTGTCAGTTTAAGCCTTTAAGGCTGTTGGCTGTTTTTCGGTTTAAATTATGTATTGTTTTTTTTATATTGACATATCCGTAGTCGCCCCAGGGATAAAATATAGACTTAAACGGCACGAGAACCTACCAAACCGCTATCAGATAGCCAACGATAATAATAGCTACTCAACGCTTCTTATGATCACGCGTGGCGTCTTTCTAAGCGTGGTTCTGTATCCACGAATCTTCCTGCCCTACATCAATGGTATTTTGAATGATATCAGAAATTTACAAACCTTCGTTTTTGCCGATGACTCTCAGTCAAGCTAAGTCAATTTATCGAGGGAATTAGACTTAACCCTTGCGATCTATATAAACGTTCAAAATGGCATTAGAATAAACTTTATCAGCAATATATCTGACAAATGTAAATTTACGCTCATCGAAATGTGTGGGCCAGGCGCAAGCTGCCGCTACTGACACCATTTTCAGCATATGGACAACAGTTTCTCAGCAAATGAGTATCTAGTTTGTATTTAAATATGTGAACAGTTTCTGAAATGACCAACTCGTCAGGGAGTCCATTCCATGATCCAGTGACGCTCTGCGAAATGGTGATCCGTCGGATGTCCCTACGGACCAACCTCCTCTAAAGTTAAAAGGAAGGACCCTGCCGATGTTCCGTCCCAGCCAATTCGAAGAAGGCTGCAAATTCTGGGGCACACTCGTGTCCTTTGACAATCCGGTAGGTTTGCATGAGGTCACCGCATATTTGCCTGTAATTGAGAGGAAGAAAATCAAGTCCAACCAGGCTGGCTTCCTAAGGCAGATGTCTAAGATTCTTGACCATCTTCGTAGCCCTCACCTGCACTCGTTCCAGCTGTAGATAAGTTTTTTTGAAACCACGGATGCCAGGCCTCGATGGCATAATCCAAGTGAGAAAGAAAAAATGCTCCATGGATTTTTCAAAATGGTTACTTATCAATCCACACAAATCCTCATCTTAGCGTAAATAAGACCTGTTTCGCGCGTTTACCTGCCTTTAGACACTGTGAAGCTGGTTTGAGTGAGGGTTTATTAGAACACTGAGGTTTTTCTGTTCCTCAACAATTCAAAGAGACGGCCCATCGAGAAGGTGTCTGTAGGAATCATCCTCCTCACTGGTCCTTCTGTTACTGAGTCTAAGGACCACACACTTGCCAACGTTAAAATTTGGAGCTAAAGCAGATCGAGTAAAATCATCTTAAACGATCGCCAGTCATCCTCCGGATTCCCTTTGAGCAAACTATCTCTATTCTAGGACATCACTTATTTCTTCATCGATTAAAAATCAGCCTTCCATATATTTCGCTTGCATTTCGTTCTCTTCTGTTGTTGAGATTTAATACCTAATGTAGAGCTTAAAGACCTTGCGTCTACAGAGCTCAGTAAATCAGTAGACATTTCCTTCCAAAGGGAGATCAAACCAGCTCATGCACCTTACTACTGTCATCGAGCTTAGACAGAAGCAGAAATGTGCTGGATACACAAACATATGCGGCATCGTTGCTGAATGATACAAAAAAGGGTGAAGTTGGAAAGCTCGTCAAATTTGAAGCACCGAAGACGAAGAATTCGAAGTCGAAAAGAGCCAAGAAGCTTTCATAAAAAAGTGGTTTGAGCTCCGGAAAAAGCTCATTCTTACCGATAGATGCTCAAGTGCAATCCTCTGTTGGTAATACAGGAGCAAGTGCAGGACAAACTGGCAAAGTTCCCGAAAGGGGTTTGCCATTAACTTTACGAATATTTGCTCATACTGACGCAAATAACATCGTCAACCAGAGTAGAATTCTTCCTGATACTGATGCTCTATCAACAAATCTGAACTGAAAGTCACCAAACATATATTTCGACCGAAAACGAAATCTCGTTATTAAAGGGGTTCCCTAGTCCTGATTGCAAAGGAAAGGGTAGAACATGACCTCAGTCTTTTCCGAGAATACTCATATTCGATTCTTCGAGATGGCGAATGCGTTACAGTGCACAAAGCATTCCGTTTAGGAAAAGCAGATGTTTCACATGAACTATCATCACGAAGGTCTCTTAAAATCATTCTTGAAAATGATGTTTGGGCTTCACGCCTCCTAGAACGGAGAACAGCTCTCCGTAGCTCACACAGGGATGTGTTTTTTTCAGCCGGATTACGAACCCAAGGAAAGGTACAAAATGAGGATGCTGAGAGCAGAACTGAAGAGGAGGACCGAACAGGGGAAAAAAATGGCTCCATAAAAAGGACGGGGAAATAAAAGTGATAAATAGGTTTTTCTTATGGCAGACTCCGTACATAATCAAGGTGGGTTCTCGCCGAGACGGAGGACACTAAATACGATGTACCCAAATGTACAGAGCTCGAATAATAAAAAGAAGGCGCTCCAGTACTCGGATGATGACCACTCATCAGAACTCAGCGTCGGTGGGATGGACACCAGTTCAACTCGGAAAACAATGACAGACTAGGTACTAGGTAGGTAGGTACTAGGTATTCGCAAAATGCGCAGAAGGCTATATGGAGGAGTTACCCAGTCTAAATTGAGATGTCTGTATACCAATGCTCAGAGTCTTCTATCGAAAGTAGATGAACTCAAAGCATTAGTATCAGACCGAAACCCCGATGTCGTTGCCATTACGGAAACGTGGCTCAAAGCCGAAATCGTTGATAGCAAGTTTTCGATAGATGGATACCAACTTTTTCGAAAATACCGAGAAAATAGAAAAAGAGGAGGAGTGGCCGTATATGTTAGGACAGGAATCTTGGCAGTCAAACGAGAACACTCCATCTTCCTTGAATATGAATTTCTCTGGATAAAGATAAAAAAGGATTGTTCACAGAACCTACAATTTTTAACGATCTACAGACCACCGAACATTTCAAGTGCAGCTGATGGAAGGCTGATTTTAACGCGATGAGGAAAGAACTGATGTCTATGAGATGGGATTGTTTGCTTAAAAGGAATCCAGAGGATGACTGGCGATCATTTAAGACAGTCTCACTCGATCTGATTGAACGCTGTTGTCCAGTAAAGGTGCAAAAAAAGAAAAGTCGCCCCACCTGGTTAACAAGAGAACTTAATATGCAGCTAAAGAAGAAGTATAAAAAATGGAAGGTATTCAGGCAAACAGGGTCAGCAGAGCATCTCAAAGAATTTCGTCATCAAAGAAACGCTGTAAAAAGAATGATTCGTCAGGCAAGGAAGAACTATGAATCAAGAATTATTCAGCAGGCTGAATATAAACCAAAACATTTATTCCATTATATCAATAGCAGACTAAAAACAAGGACCCAGTAGCCGTACTCATGGATGGGAATGGTGCTGAAGTCGTTGAAAATTGCGACAAAGCTGAGTACTTAGGTCGGTTTTTTGCCTCGCTTTTCACTAGAGAACCGGAACTGCAGCTTGACTATGTCAACAGTGCTGTTATAGACGCCGGTGCATTACTTGAATATATACTCTTCGAGGAACCTCTCGTGGAACGAGAACTGCGAAATCTGAAAGAAGCGAAGTGATCTGGTCCGGACGATATACCGGCCAAGTTCTTGAAAGAACTGGCCAACGAACTGTCCAAACCACTAGCGCATATATTTAATTCGTCATTTGAATCAGGGAAACTGCCATCCGAATGGAAGGCAGCAAAGATATACCCCATATACAAGAGTGGTGCTCGATTTAATGTCAACAATTATCGGCCTGTTAGCCTTACCTCCATTTGCTGTAAAATAATGGAATCAATAATCAAGAAGGCAACCATGAAGTTCCTTAAGGAAAACCAATTACTCTCAGATCTCCAGCATGCCTTCAGACTAAATCGCTCTTTTCTTTCTAGTTTATTACTCTCCACAGAGCACTGGACTCGTGCACTGGACAAAATTGGTAGGGTTGAAGTCATATACACTGATTTCAAGAAGGCGTTTGACAGTGTCCCACACAAACGTCTCATCTTCAAATTATCTGAAATCGGCATAAGAGGAATGCTACTGACATGGATCGCAGACTTTCTTACAGATAGATTGCAAACTGTGTGCGTCGATACCTCGAAGTCAACACCTACTCCGGTTCTAAGTGGTGTCCCCCAAGGCTCGGTATGATGGCCGTTACTCTTCTTAGTGTACATCAACGACTGTGTCGACGACCTGGATTGCAGCGCCATCATGTTTGCAGATGATGTTAAATTGTGGAGGGTCATCAGATCTGATTTCGATAGGAACGCACTTCAAGAGGATCTCAACCGTCTTAGCAGCTGGTCTGCTCGTTGGCTCTTAAATTTTAACGTTGGGAAGTGTGTGGTCCTAAGACTGCGTACCAGAAGGACCAGTGAGGAGGATAATTCCTACCAATACATTCTCAATGGGCAGCCCCTTTCAATTGTTGAGGAACAGAATGACCTCGGTGTTCTAATAAACTCCTCACTTAAACCATCTTCACAGTGTTTAAAGGCAGCTAAACGCGCTACACAGGTCTTATTTGCGCTCAGACGAGGATTTGTGCAGATCGATAAGGAACTCTCCCAAAAACCCTACGGGGTATTTGTTCGATCTCACTTGGAATATGCCGTCCAGGCCTGGCGTCCGTGGTTTAAGAAGGATTATCTACAGCTGGAACGAGTGCAGGCGATGGCTACGAAGATGGTCAAGAATCTAAGTCTTACGAAGCCCGGCTGGGTGAAATTTATTTGTTTTCTCTAAATTACAGGCAACTACGCGGTGACCTCTTCATAACCTAACGGATTTTCAGAGGCCGCGAGTGTTCCCTAGAATTTGCTGACTTCTTCAAATTGGCTGGGACGGAACATCTGCGGGGTCATCCCTTTAAACTGCAGAGGAAGTTTGTCCACACGGAAGTCCGTCGAAACGCCTTTTCGCAGAGGGTCGTTGGAGCATGGAACGGACTCCCTGACGAGGTGGTCCTTTCAGAAACTATTGACACATTATATTCAAACTAGATAATCATTTCTGAGAAACTATTGTTAATATAATGAAGACTGTGTAAACAGTGGCAGGTTGCGCCTGGCCCACACATATCGATGACCCTACATTTTCATTTGTCAGATATATCACTTTAATCTTGCTCTTGAAAGTGAAACTTTCCCTATTTTATGGAAGGAGTCGCACATACTGCCTATTTCGAAACACGTCTGACCTACGTCATTTGACGACTATAGGCCATTAAATACACTACCAGCAGTCTCGAAGATCTTCGAGACCTTGATCAAAAACAAGATGATGTGTAATTTAAGAGAGAATAACCTACTTAATGCGGCTCAGCATGGTTTTCTCGAAAAAAGTTCTTGTGACACTTACCAGCTCTCTTTCTTTGATCATGTGCTACAATCTAGAGACAGCGGTTTTGCAATTTACACCGTTTACTTCGATTTCACTAAGGCTTTTGTTCGCGCTGACCATGATCTCCTACTGCTGAAACTTGCCTCCTTCGGCATAGGTAACAAGCTTCTGAACTTAATATTTTCCTATTCGAATGCTCGCGCTCAACGGGTTAAAATTTCTGATGTTATCTCCAACCGCACGCATGTGAGGAGCGGAGTTATTCAGGGCAGCGTGCTTGGCCCGCTTCTATTTTGCTTCTTTGTCAACGATGTTCCTGAATGTTTTCAGTATCGTAGGCCCTTTATGTACGCTGACGATTTAAAAGTTGCCTATCGATATAAACCGGTTGTTCGCAAAATCATGCTTGAGCTCTTTAAAACGGATCTTTAGGCCTTCGCTCAGTGGTGTCGCACTTGGCGCCTCTCACTTTCTTGGCAAACGTGCTCCGTTATGGTTATTGGCGACAACCATCAGGCCCACCTAAGCATAGACGGTCACGATCTAAACGTGTCCGGAGTTATTAAGTATCTGGGCATATCATACTCTAGTAGTCTTAATCAGTCAGAGCACTGCGCCCTGATTGTCTCGAAAGCACGCCCAAATACTGGGTTTCTTTTCAGAAATTTTAAAACCGTCAAAATTAGAATCAGCCTCTATAAAATGTATGTCAGGCGTAGTCTGGAATACTGCTCGTTTCTATTTAGTCTTCTGCACGCTAGTGAACGAAAGAAGATAGAATCAGTCCAGCATTTCTGTACAAAAAGAGTTTTCTATTTAGATCACCGAAACCTGTCTTACCACCAACGCTGTGAGCTTACAAGCCTTGACTCGCTGTGGCTTCGCAGATTACAGAAGGGACTATTTTTACTGTTTAAACTACTAAACAGTCGTACATTTAACCCCCTTACATCTCTGAGGCACTTCGACCACTCTCAGCGCACCAGTCATCGAGATGTATTTTTATTTTTTCCATTGGCACGCACAGTTAGATACCGACAGTTTTTTTGGTAAACGCTATAGCAATCTGGAATAAGCTACCTAGAAGTATCAAAATTCAGCAAAGCTATCCCTTGTTTATGCGAACTGTCACTAGTTTTCTACATGCAGGACACCTTCCAAAAATTTTGGGTGCTGACTCTGTTGAAGCTTTCTTCGGTTCTGATGGCGTTCACGGACTCTGAATCCTGTACCGGTCTTCATGCTGAGAGCAATATTACTGGCGCTGCAGACCTCAATCGGCTTATTTCTCAGTCGACAGCGAACAGCAGCTCGCCGACATACCTGCTGGGGCTGAATATCGGATCCGTAACACTGAATGGAGAGGTTCTTCACTGGGCACCTGTGTTAATGTGTCCCTGTCCTGAACTTTAATTACTCAACAAGCTGCAGTTTTTCTCCTGAAAACACCTGAAACAACGATCAGGAGTTTTTTCACTGTCAGCTTGACCCTCTACTTATATATTTTTTTGACCTTGCCTGTAAACTGGCAATAAATAAATAAAATAAAAATAAAATAAACGTTTGTGCTATTGACATTTTTGCATGTGAATAGGGAGCTCAAGGGCGAAAGCTTGATTCCCTTAATAAAGTGACTTAATGTGACTTAATGATGGGGCCCTCTGGACCTAAAATATAAAATTTATTTATTTATACATTGGCAACATCCTGTGTATCCGACTCCTTACTATTTTTTCAAGCCTTCGCTTATATTCGGAATGATCGACATGAGGGTCTATGCGGAGGAAGCTGTATCTATGTTAAGCAACCACTTAAATTTCTGCCTTCGGACTATCGACAATTTAGCGTGTTAGTAGAGATCTTTCGGCTCCGCTGTATGCAGGTATGTGAGTTCATTAAACATATTTTTTCCTTGCGGAAAATAAGTGAAGACTTTATCAAATGTTTGAGCTTCCTGTTATCGAGTATTGCTGTCCTTCCTTTTGCTAATATTTAGATGGGTGAGACGACTTAAAAATACCCGTTGATTTCTGTTTCGCAATAAATTAAGTCAAACTCCTTTGAGCATTGAGACTCACACACAACAGATCGATCTTATGTCATGCACAAGAGATTTTGGTTCTTAAATGGGTTTGCATACAAAAAGGTGCTACGCCCCATAACCGTTGCATTAAATTTCCTTATAACTCTTTCGAAACTATTCTGATCCTACACTGCCAATAGTCCCCTGGGTTGTATGGCGTACGCCAAATGCGGTCTAACGAATATTCTAAAAATCTTGAAGGGGAGGCTTTCATCGAAATCCATTATGACTCTCCTGATGGTGTACAATACGGAGGTTTCATATTGTACCATTCGTGAGCAATGAGCGGATCGTTTCAAGGAGTTAATCACCAGCACATCAATGTGCATTAAGGCTTCCATACCTTGCAACACTGCAAAATTAAGAAAGAAGCTTCCACTGTTTGCGGATCTGACTGAATTCACTAGGTTGAGTTTGTTTCACGTACCGACTCCGCCAAATGATTGAGGTTCGTTTATAGTCTATTTTGGTCGGCATGGCTTTGGACTTAGCAAGAAATTTTCATATCATCAGCAAACATAACCTTTTTGCAGTTAAAATCTCCTGGTCTATCGGAACAGAATTAATTTCATTACGGAATCCTGAAGAACGTGACTATTAATCGCAACAGGATTTATTTTCTCTTGAGTGAGCGAGTGAGTGAGTTAAGGCCAGCAAATGTAGCGGTCTCTGCGGTGGCACATTGTAAAAGGGCCTCTTAGAATATCGATTAAGACTGTGACCCGCACACATATCCCTGAGAGCTCACGCTGAACTTTTAAGAAATTTGAGCAGATTTCATCGTGCAAAATCTATTTTTGCGGAATCCATGTTCATAGATCCACAACAGGTTGCGAACATCTAGGTATGGCACAAATTCGCTCTTTATAATCCTCTCTATGAGTTTGTCATGAATTCATTTCAAACTGAAAGTTTTCGTAGACACCCAATTGCCGCTTTTCTTTGGGTGAATAAGGTGCCCAAGCATTCAATTGAAGGGAAGTGCTTCAGTATCATTACTACGTGGGTAATCGATAAACCAAACTAAGTAAAACAAATCTAAAGAGGGTTTAAAGAAAATGACAGGAACAAAAACTCACAGTTCTTTTAGATGCTTGAGTGAAATCTCCTCAGATTTTGGAGACTTTATATCCTTCAATGGCTTTACTTCTCTTTAGATTAGAGCTACAGAATAAAGGAATTCGCCCATGCTTGTATGTGACAGGTTTTAGTGTAGACGAGGGTCGAAACTGCTAAGAACCGAAGTGTACAAAAAAATTAACGCTAAGTGGAGAATTGTATCTAAACTACAAGCGACAAAAGGACGGCAAAAATGGTCAGAGGATTGTTAGAATGCAGACTCACGTAAAACGCAGCTTCTAGATAGCGAGTGTTTTTGAGGATTGTAATGAACTCTGAGCTAGATCCAGAAAGCTATGCATAAAGGATGAAGAGCAGAGTCAGGAGTTCAATTGAGACGGTGAGCAGTAGAATGCAATCGAGAAATGAAGATCAATCGTTGCAATTGTCTGCAAGTAATTGAGAGAGATCAGTACAATCAAGATTGCAGCGGTGACATGCAGCAGCGAAAACAGAAGACGTCCACCATGGCGGTTGAAGCTGGCTGTTGTGTTTTATTAAGCACATTAAAACAACGGATCATAAAGATTCAGGTGAACAAGAAAGATACAAAGATGTAAATTGTACAAATAAAGTTTATTTGTCGGATGAAGGAAATAAACCTGCTCTGCTTGCGTTAAAACGATTAAGAAAGCCATCCGAAGTGGTGTTCAGAACATTTTTCAACGCTAAGGCGTAAAGTAATAAACTGCATTTGGTGATGTATACACTAAACCCATGGGAAAATCACCAAAATATCTTTTACTAAACTGACACTAAGGCGTTATGTACAAAGAATAACGGTTTATTTAGAAGCCTTCGTGCCTTGGAGGAGGTGGGTATCCATTTAAGTCATAAGCACACCAACATCCACTCCGGTTATTGTTTGCCTTAATTTTTATTGTTCAATTAATTTGTTTAAAAAATGAGTTGGAATGTTTACTCTGGTGCATTAAACATGCTAATTTATCAATAGGTGTGAACCGCGGTTATCTGCAAACTGTTTGCAAGAGCCATGCCTATTTGGGTCGTATTCCTTTAGTATTCCTTGAGCCGACAGCCTCAGGTTGAGTTGTTAAGCCTTGTTGGTACCGAGACAGTCCCTCTTCAAGATCAGTTCTGAAGGTTACAATCCCAGGTACTTCCCATGGCCAACCTTATCGATCCGAGATGGCCAAATTCCGACCGTGAGATGCCCGGACCGGGGAAATTTTTCCGGCATTTCAGATCATGTGAGTGTAAAACCAGGCCGTTGATCGGGCGCCTCCAGCTGAAAAAAGTGTCTGTGGCATATACTCTATTCGCTAGGAAAATGTTATCAGGGGACGTGTTGTAATATTTCTTAAAGTTAAGATTTTCTTCGAGTTTAACTAGAAGGGTCTGCACACGGTTGTTTCAAAAGACATCAACTGGGTGGACATAGCAGCGATATTGCATGTGTTATGTTTACGTGTCACAATTTCGCTTGGCATGTCGCGCATAAAGTCTATTAATATGTCGCAGTGTTTCGGTGTACGTGTCAAGACAACGTTTATGCAGTACCGTAAGGATCCGAGTTCAAATGTAGATAGTGCCTTTTTACATTCACAAATCGTCCTCATCGTATCTAGTAAAGTTGACTCGCACTCCTCTATATGTGAAGATTGGTATCATTTCTCGAGGGGCTGATTCGAACTAAGTTTTTCCTTATTTTTTATTTAGTAGTATCCTTTAACCTCGTAATGTTTGCGCTCCTGATTCAGGCTGTAGTACTTGAAGCTAAATCCCTATACTTAACTCAGAAAATCGTTCCCAACAACATTTTCGCTGATTACTTCCCTGTACAACAAGCATCCACTATAATATAGGA
The DNA here is from genome assembly GCA_017591395.1 of Schistocephalus solidus. Lineage (NCBI taxonomy): Eukaryota > Metazoa > Platyhelminthes > Cestoda > Diphyllobothriidea > Diphyllobothriidae > Schistocephalus > Schistocephalus solidus. The sequence goes on from WEDG01004391.1 coordinate 18,299, forward strand.
AAACCGATCGAGCGCATTTTCGGTAAACAGTGCTCTTCTTGGCAATTGCGGTGTTTCGAGGGGTTTGTAGGCATTTCAGAGGGTTTTCAAAATCTCTGCCAACAGCGTTTTCTTCAGCATCAATATCATGTTTTTTTCTATTTGACGCTGATTTACCTACGGCATACATGGAACTGTCTGTTTCTTTGAACTAACGGTTGTTGATCGTTTCTATTGGGCGTTTTTTTCCCCTTGGAACAATTTTGTTGTTGCTTGTTATATTTTGCCGGTGGCGGTCGTATATTTGCTTCATAATGTTTTTTTTGTTTGACTGTGTAGCCCGCGTCCAGACTGACAGAACTGCCCCGTGTTCTCGGAGTGTGCTTATTCATCCCAGTGGTTATTTTCTCTTTGTTCTTAAAACTGGGGTAGCTGTGGTCATGCCTGACCTTGCCGGTTTCCATGATTTCGCAGATTTTGCCTCCACAAGTGACAATCTATGGCAGCAAATCTGGAGTGCTTGACCTACTAGCACATCGACATGGGCCATTTAAGAGAAATCGAAACTAAAATACTCAATATGACTTGCGTTTTAGTCTCAAAAACTTTTGAGATTCAACCGTGTTTTCTGTCCGACACGCATCTTGGTAACGCTTCATTTTATCTATGATCCAGTGGGTTTCGAAACCTTGTTCACGACGTTGAAATACACTCTACCGTTCCTCGAACTAGCCGTCGAGTCGAACTAATTTCTTCGTTCGACTGATTCTTACGGCGTTTCTCCTTTACAGTGACCAGGCAGGTTAGCATCGGTGTGCTTGCGAAAACACTTTGAACCAAGTTTTTCATGAACATCTTCAGAACGCACCCTATTGAGTCTGACTTCATGTTCACGATTCCCTCAACCGCCTTAATATCTGTATCGGGTAGGACTCTAAACTTTGAGGTAGGGCTCACAAGCACGGCCACGCGATCGTCGTGCTAATTGTCCTGTCAGTCGCATAGTGTAATTTTTTGGAAGACGATGTCACCATGGCTAATGCTGAAGGGACATCAGAGGAACCTGTCCTTCTTGGGAAAATGACGAATTTCAATGGACAGATAAATTCTGCAGAACAGTTGAAGTACCGGAAATTCCAGTAGGATAAAAAGGACAACTTTAAGACCCTACTTCATGGGAAAGTCGCACTACTTTTTCCTCGACCGCGTTCTCCAAAAGTCTGCTGGCTAAAACAATTGGCAACCTTTTCTGGGAGTTTTATGTTTGGGTTGTTATCACGCAGTAGTTTGTCATCTTAAAAGGTTCTTGTAGTGACAACCTCTCTAATTTGTGGGTGCGGCAACTGTTTACCAACATTTTTACCAGCTAGAATGCTTACAAGAACAGATTCCACCCTCCCAGTTATCTCGTGGTTCTTCAATTTTTGCTGTCGGATTAAGGACTTCATCTATAGGTGGTGAGCTGCAGTCGGAGTTGTACTGAGATAGAAGTGCGCTTTCACACTGGTACCAGCTAACGGGTTCGGTGGTAATACTTTTGTACACTGTCGACAGGGATATTCAAATTGTATTCTTATATCTGCACAGTAGTCAGATGTCCATTAGTGGTGGATATCATTTGCTTGCTAGAACAGGGCATTAAATACTCCAGGCAACTTACGTGAAACTGCCTTGTAAACAAAGTGACATCGGTAGACCGTACGCATTTTTAATTCTGCAAAACCTGAGGCAAGGACTTCTCTAAATGGTAGATGTGCACCCTATAATGATACAGACTAGTTGGAGAAGTGCTTGTGCACTCCTAAAACTGACATGCAGTCCTGTTTGCTTATTTTTCGCCCACAAAGTATCAAACTAGAAATGCGGAGCCGTCGAATATCGGCGGATGAAATAGCACTACTTGAAACGTTTCTTGGACAAATGCAGACATTTTTATACAGGTAAACTGGGTTGGTTTGCTTGGCTATTGTGGTTATCTAGGCCCCACTTATAGCGTCTCCAACTTGTGAATTTTATTTCGAAAGTCCTTTGTTGTGCCCTTTTCCTTTTTCTGACATCTTTATATTTCATCAAAGGAGTACTCTAAGGGCCTAACTTCGTTTTCACCGCAACAGACACAGCACATCACATGCAAGCACTCAAAAAGGTATGATATGCTTGTTTCTTTACATTACAAATGTGTTCATCCAGACAACTAATCTGACCGGTTTGGCGGTGGCCAAAGCTCCTCACAAGGCAGGCGCCCGATTTCTTTTCTTACGCTTATTTTAGTCACTGAAAGCTATATACTCGCGTATATTGGCGGTGCTCCAGACGATGCCATCGACCGCCTCCTACCGGACCCATACAGAAAAGTTGGTTACTGAGCGTCTAAAGATGGTTGAAACCGTATGAAATATTTCCTTCTCATGCGTTCACTTAGACACCGAATATTTCTGACCTGGAAACGAAAATTGACTGCGGTCAGATTGAGGAGGTCATCGTACAGGTACGTATCGCTTAGATTGACCACTTCCTTAATTAACTTTAAAACTCGTTTGCAATGTTTACTCTGTTATGCCTTTCCAGTTAAGTGTTTAGTGTGACCTGCTGTCTGCGCCTATAAGTCTCTTCGGGTGCACGGAAAGGAGAGCCGTTTTGGCAAACTGACTTACCGCATAAAGTGTTCGTTCTGCTCTGACTTTACCTCGCCTCCAGCTCTTATCTCGGATTCCACTAGCTTACGTTTCCTCCATCAGTCCAACACTTATGACCGCATCGATCAGCTGACAAAATCGGACCTGTCTCTTCATGATGTCTACTGTGAGGACTGTTTCGCTTATGAAGGATGAATAAGCCGTCTCGCAACGAACGCGGACTTTGCTTTGACCCTAGTCCCCGTTATCTTGACCTTATCTGGGAAACCGATGGGCATAGGATGAGTGACTAAGATCGATATCCGTTAATTTACTCTCATCTCACCGCTGCCCATCTACGTATAGCGGTTTTCATTGGTTTGTTTCACGGATGAACTGCAATAGTCTGCCTTTATAATGCCAATACCCTCTTCCGTTTAGTTGTCCTAGGCGTCCGGTCTTCTCTTTTTTGAGCTTATTTTAAAGAGTTCATTTAACCTCTTACACAAACTTTTTCTATGAGTTGCTGTTTTTCTCTTATATTAGGCCAACCGCGAGTACGAACTTGCCAAGAATATGTTGAAATGGAAACCGTGGGAACCGCTCGTGTCGGAACCACCTGCAAATCAATGGAAATGGCCTATATAGTTTTTTTACCTATTATCAATTAGTATTTTCAGTTGAGCTAACTCCTAGAACAATTCTTGACATTAGCATGCGTTCGGCTATGGTTTTGGTCACTGTACCCCATTTCCAGTTGTCTTGCTTGTCCTTTCATTAGAACACGGCGTGTGCAACAAGAGTTTGAAGCAGATGCTGCGACTTCTTTACTATAAGCAATCATCGCCCTCTCGAGACAGTGAACGTCACCGCCGGTAACAATCTATAATCTCCTCTGTAACCCCTGTTCATCTGGGCTTTTATTACCTGCCGAGGCACATGTTTCGTTGATCGTAATTACGATTTAGATGTGTCCATTCTTGCAACCATCTAAATCATATCTAAAATATGAGATCCGATGACGTTTTATTGAGCTAGTGAACTCTGGTTGTAGTTTTGACGGTTGCCAAATATTTTCCGATTAATAGGGCACAGCTGTCAAGATAATAGACATTTCTTATCATGAACTGATTGTGCTCAAAGTTGGCATCATAATTCGTCATAATTAATTGATAAGTGGCTATTTTCTTAAAGCCTAATGCTTAACAGTTCTTATGTAATAGCGAACTACTCGATTACTTCAGCCTGTCAAATTCGTCTCTGTTAAAAATTTCGGTGTTTAAGAAGCCTTAATGCAACAGAACAGGTGGTCACCTCCGCAAATGGGTTGCGAGTCAATTTTTCCGGCGGTTATCAACTGTCTTATGTAAATAATAACGTGTCGTATCGGAAAATTCTACTGAGGAGGCTTTACTTGCTTGCTTAGAACACAATAGGTGCAAACTCACAGACGTGCTGTCATTGCTACCTAACCGGCGGATGTTTGTAGTCGCGTTGCTATCACCGGAGGACACATTCTCGGGTAAATACTGGTAACTGGCTGTAGTATGCATGGAAAACCTCCATTGCTCTTCTAAGCGGTTCTCGGGGATAGTTCGACAAGTATGTCTGCCCACGCTCGATTGAGTCAATTCTGCTCTGCTTCGCTACCGCAAAAGAGTAAAAAATGGAAATGGTGCATCTGCATTGACACGAGGCCGCTCACTGTTACCAGGTATCACCTTTGCGCGTGTTTTCCTGGACCACTTCTATGTGTCAAGGGATGCACAGAGAAAAGGCCGAGCGGTTTCCTCGCCGTCTGTCAAGCATTTATTTATCCCTCGTTCCTCGCGAAAATGCACTTGCCTGCGTCCTTGATTTTTCTGCGAAGCTTTGTTCAAAACTGGCGTTATGTATCTAGAACGACAAAGTACGTCGGCTGCAGTGATTGACAAATGTCTAAGGCTTTACTTGAATTTACCAATGCGGTGCCTCTATGTTTGTAACTAAGTGATATAGGCCGGACAGCTCTATGACTTCTTAATATCCCGCGACGAATGAGCAGATAACTGAGCTGGCCAATACACACGGAAAGTGCTCTCAACCTGGACAATTGGTAACTGTATTGACACTACTGGCAGTAGCGAGCAGCGACAGCACCATTACATGGCCGCTCGTTCAAGGTTTACTCTCTGTTCCGAATAAGCTACCCGTATTTGCCTATTTCGCGATCTGGGCTTCCGAACTCTGTTCTTTCCACGTCGCAACTAGTAATTTTGGATGGACTAGGTGAAATCGGTCAAATTTCCGCTCATAGTTTCCGTAACGTCTTTGCACCGTACAGAGACAACATTTTTAAGTTGCCATTAAGGACAGTACTCTAGTCGTTTCCTACGAAGGATTGAGACCTGCTGGAGACCTGGATGACATCGGAGACAGGGTTTGCAAATTCATTGTTAATGTTGAAGCTTCTAGTGTAGAAACCGCCTGTGGCTCTGATGTAGTCGTCTTTGAGGATAATGAATGTGGATGCTGTTCAATACAGAACAATCGTTTTCTGAGCTTTGATGGTTAATCCGAAGTTAAACAGATCTTCACTCAAAAAGGACGCTTTTTTGATTCGAGAGGTTTGCAGGATGGAATGCGTACGAATGATGCTTAATAGCTTCACTTCCATGGGGCATTTTATGCTGCTTCCTGGTAGCTTCTCACAATAGCCTTCTAGAGAACACGAGGAAGGAGAGCGTTGAAGCCAGAACTCAATTCCTCTTCAACCTACCTGTCATGACAATCGAAACTGAACCTGATCAGTTGACAACGGCAGTAGGGTGCCTTTATGGAGACGGCCGAACCTTTCATGTCATGAATTTTATCATAATCTTCAAGGGTACATTTCGATTCTCGTCGACTATTTTGAGAAAAACTACTTGAGAAACCTCGAAGACTCTTCGCACCACTTTTGGGCTATGTCAGGTTACTGACTCTTCGTATGCAGGTTTCCGGTAATAATGTTTAGCCCGCCACTTGAGGATATTTTCAGGCTGTTTCTGACATACGGGTCACTGCTTAACGCGGTCATAGATGAGGATCGGGTGCCAGGTAAGGACCGAGTAGGTGAACCATTAAATTATCGAGCCCCGTTCACTGATACGCCACTCGTCTAAAGGATCAGCAACAAATTAGCCAGCCTTTGAGTTGAACCTTCCGAATGCCGCTCCTAATACCCACTTTTGCTGTCCGCTGCACACGGACGCCCAGGCATGATTGACCCAATAACCTTTCCTCGGAGCCTCTTTGAAGAGCGTATTCTGAAACGTACAAACGGTGACTTGCAAATAATATTTTCTTGCTTCATTGTGCAACTGGTGCCCCTACCTCGAACATGGGAGGGTAAAGGTGTTCGACTGGTTTATCTACTTCGTCTCATCCATGCTCTTCCTAGACCAACCTTCAGTGGTTACTTAGCCATGCGTGGTGTGGTTTGTTGTTCCGAAAATGTCCTTGGTTTCGGCGTGGTGTTCAGCAGATGCCAGCGTAAATGCACGCCATTACACGCAAAAGCGTACTTTACCGCGGTTGCAATATGGTCTGGTGTGCGGACACTGAACCTTATGGACAGATGGAATTCCCTCAACCCTAACCTTAACTTTAACCTAACCGTTCACCAACTTTAACCCTACCTTAACGATAACCTCTAACCTGAACTTAATCCTAACCCTAATCTACCTAGAATTTAGCGTAGGGCCATCTTTATAACAAGGCAGTTCCTGTTCCCGTGTCCCACTTTTTGTTATTTAATTAATCTAAAACTATCTCGAATTCCTTGAAAGTTAGTGGATGACAGCGCTTAATACCAATATGTATCAAGCTACCTAAATGAAATAAGTAGGCGTGAATGAGTATATAATTAATAAAGGATTCCCATCCCTGTGTTTCATCCTGCTTCATGCTGAACGATCTATTGGACTGTGTGTAAAACATTGCATTTCTCCCAATAGTGCCGTTTGACTTTCGTTATCTTACCTCCTCCTTTAGGTGTTCATGTGTAGGCTGAACACCTTTGGAGGCAAGACTCGATAGCATCCAGTTGCGTACAATTATTGCGGATGTGCTTGTGACTGACCTGTTTTAGAGGACAGGATGAGGTCCTCACACATCTTAACCGTATATCGAACTGAAGAATTAGTTTTTGGCCAAGACGTTGGCAGCATTTCGGTAGTATATTTTGCCAGTGTGACTCCCCTCCTCTTAACAATAATGTATACCGACAGTACCTCGCTAATGATTATGATATTTTTACTTCGACATTAGCAGGAAAATGGTATTCACGGATCTATCTTAATTGCGGAGCAGAGATTGCACTTCTGTTGTAAATTAGAGCCCGGTCTGATTAACTTTCCGACAGCGCACTGAAAACGACAACGAATAACCAGAGTTTTACTACCGAAGTTAGTGATTACTGGATTAATTCTTTCCTGTTTACTTATTGTCATTTGTGAGCGATAGTCAATTGAAAACCGCCTGGGGTTGATAAATGGTTCGCTAGTGATACCGAGCTAAACAGAAATGTTTATTGTTAGAAGGGAGTACCGACAACGACGAAGTCCACAATACCACCTGATGTATTAGCTGTCGTCATCCCGCCATGCTTAAATTCAGATTTAACGCACCTGAGATTCGAACCCCGGATTTTCGCTCATCAGGCGTTCAAGTCCAGCGAACTTTTATTGAACCATAGGCTCGCTATCCTCTCGTTTGCGATCGGAAATATTAACTATCACAGAAAGGAAGTTCATCGATCAGGTTACCGAGCAAACTTGTTTGTATAACCCCTATCCCCGGTTGTTACATTTTTCCATCACTTAAAAACGCTAAGTAGGAGCACATACTTATGAAAACGCCGCGTTAGATAAAAGACTGAAATATAGGTTATTCTAGTTAATTAGTATCTATTTCGTGGTCCTGGGTAAGGCTTAGGAGGAACTTTTGAGCTCCTCGCTAGGTGGTGCGTGGCACCCTGTCATTACATGCAAATGACATGACTGTTTTTGAAAAGATAGCGTTCGATAAATAAATTTTGCTAAGAAATTAGTTAACGTTTATCTCCTAAGTAACGGTAACGGTACAAATAACCGAGATATCTTATTCATTCGTTTCCCAGACATCTTTCATCTACTTCTATTTTATTTGAGGTTTATTCTGCTCTGGGAAGTTAGCCGCCAAAATTTGTCTGATCTAAAAGCGCACCGTTAACGGTTATCCAATTCAATCTATATATTAATTTTGAGGAATTAAGGTAACTAAGCTTCTTTTCGCTTCTGACACTAGACATACACGTCACGCTTCACCAGCCATCCGTCCAATCCCAGCACCAGAGAGCTGATAGGTTCAGGTGGCGGGCTGATGCATCTGAAGGAATGGGGGTGTGACGAACCCGTCCACACGTGACTTCAGAGCATTCCAAACTTTAAAAATGCTCGCAGGCTTTGAAATTATCATGATGCTTTGAACGTCATGGCTTGGAACGCTGCCAACTTGTTTTAGTAACTCGGTCATTCGGAGGACAGAGTCAAACCCAATTTTCCCTTCTGAATTGAACTTTTATGGAATCAGCCCTGTTGTGAAATCTGAGCCACCTTCGTGAAAGCATTGTACATGCTGTGAATACCAGGTAGCGTGTGGTGCGGGCAAACGTGCTGATTAGGTTTGTCAGCCACGTCGCCGGAATCTACGTCCGGTCGTTTTGACACTGTCCTGCCATCGAAGCCAGGTTGGTGAGAGAGGAGATGCGCGGCAGAAGCTGCTCATGTCTCCTTCCCTATAAACTAATTCACACGTGAATCACCTATCTGTGGCATGGAAGTAGAGCACACGGTGGACACCGTTGTCTGCGAGCATTGAACTGTCATAACGCAGAAACATTTCTAGTTGAAAAATCTAGCCTATTCTTATATATTCTGTTCTCTTTCTATGCCTCTCTGGCATCTGGTTTATTATTTTTACCTTTCGGTACTTGTGTGATGAATATGCAAACAGAGTAACATCGAGCAACGTAATGAATTCCTCGGATGAAAGGTTCATCAGACATAGTTTTTGGAGAAATAGTGCAGCAAATTGAGTTCTGTTCCAACCTCTTTTCCCCTCGGGAATTCGGTCGGCAAAACCATTTGTAGATGTGTAATGGAGTGGCACAACTGGTCCCAATTCATTTTTTGGTTTCCGATTTTTGTAAGTCATGGGAGTGTGCCACTGTTTTTTACGAACAAGTACGAAAGCAAAACATTTAAGGAAAGGTAATGAGGGATAATTCAAAAGGCGCTCAAACAGGTAGCCTGCAAGCCTGATGAGGTGGAAACGCAAGCGAGTTGTTAACATCAATGTGATTGGTTATGCTGAGGTGGTAGTCAGCAATAACCGGCTGCTCGGGACCAGCAACCAATGTGGATCGGCGACTTACGGTTTACGCGTTCAAGTTGACCGGCAGATGCAAAGTGTATGTGGTCTTTATTGCAGACCAACGAATTCACGGCTGAACTGCAGCACCAATACCACCGACTGCGGTCTAATCTGTCATGTTCTTCCTCAATTTTACCCTGCCTGTGCACTGAATGCTTATGCGCAACCATCGATCCTGCTCATGTGAACTTCATTTGAATACCCCGTTATTGAAAATAGCACTTACTCGAAGAACAGGAATAAACATGTAAGTTTCCCAGTCGCTCGTGTCCCTGAGACAGGCCCTCGATATTAGCTGGCGCAGTGGACTTAAGGTCGAGAGAAATAGGACACTTTGGTGCATTATCGTTTTCTCGTCATCTGGTTGGCCTATTCGCACAAATCCTTCAAATTGTGGAATTTTAATTCACTGGTTTGATGTCCGCTGTTCCGAGACGTGCCTTTAGTTGAAGAGCTTTAAAGCGTGTTGCTATTGCGAAGAATGAGATATGATTGCTAAAATAAGGGCCTTCTTAGCTTGTTTTCTCGAATTTGCACGTGGATCCCTCATCACCGACAAGATAAGCAAAAGGTTAGCTGGGCGGATGAGTTTGCAATATTTTTGTGCGGTATGTTTGCTATACAACCACAAATATAATAAAATTATCAGCTCGCACTCATCATGAATGTTCATACTTGTGCGATAATGGTCGGATCGCCTATATGTAAGTCGTTACCTGCATAGATTTCATACTCGGTGTTTTTAAATGACGTATTAAGTACTCGAAAATTCGGTTCGTCAATCCTGACCCGAAAATTCGGCTCGTCAATCTTGACCCGATAATCGTCGTTCACACATGAGGAATGACTCGGCATAGACGGTCCTAGTATAACACATGGAACGAGGCCTTTAATTTTGTTAATGAACTACGGGCGGACAACGATGACCGCAGCAGTTTGCACCTCACGCATTTAACGACCCATTAGAATGTGGACGTTAGATTGGAAGGTGTGGCTGGGCCCCCTCAACTGAGTCGACCCGCAGCATCTTTCCTCCTTACTGTGTTTTCGACCACCTGCGTCCGGAGTAGTTTTTCCTACTTCTCAGACACAGTCGCTCTGTGCATCCCTCCGACCTCCGAGCGGTGTGAAAATAAGCCGAGCATATTCCCAGACATCTTTAGAGTACGGCAACACCGGTCAACTGTTGAGTCCTTTGATGTTTAGAATCGCGCCATGTACTGTCTCGTTCGAAGAATTTGCGTGGGTAGTTATATGAGCTCAGCGTTATGAAAATTACTCTATTTTGACGATCGTGCCATACAGTTCGCCTCGGTGTGTCTCACTGCCCTGACTGGAAGTCTTTATGCATCTGCGTGTTTGGCTGACTGTGCCATTTTAATTGAAGCTGAGTACCTGCGGCCTATCTTTCGTCTTCGTAGAGCTTTAGTTTTCAGGCCATAACAAACTGGGCTGTAAACAAGAATACCATTAAGGATTGCCAAGTGTTCTTTGAAAGTCAATACCTGTACTAGTTCGATGACAACTAGGGTTTAACCAATATACCGAGCCCAGAATTTCCGCCTTTTATGTAGGAAAACCATTGCCCAGAAATGTTTGGAGGCTGCCTCAGTCATTATAATCTGAAATCGTCTAACCCATTAGCAGCCTATTACCTGCTCATAAAAAGTGTTATCAATTTTAAAGCACGTTTTGAGATAGAACATCAAAAGTCAAAAAGTGGGATACACTCGAGAAGATTATCTGGTTCATGGGTTTGCTGTCTGCAGGAGACCCATCTACTCAAACGGTGATCTCGGGATCAGACAATGCATCAGCTCCTTTGAAATTGCGAAAGTGAGAGTGCTTTTGGATGATAGGATGGAACGTACGGGGGCGCCTCATTTATTGAAATTTGCCGGTTTAAGCGCTCAACATGCTCCAGTCAATAGGACCTATTGGACCTACAGGGGAACCTGCACTAAATTGTAGGAGGGATAAATATTCCCGTGCCGCAACCCTAAAATTCACCCTCATCTTAACCCTATATCTAATTTCTCGGGAACTTAGCGCAAAGCAAGCTGTTGTGGGCGTTCCATCATCCCATTTCCATCGGCGAGGGCCATAGAAGTAATTTTTCAGTAGTCAAGTTTCAAATATTAAACTTTTCAGGTTCCCTCTTTTTAGTGCCAGGTAGATTTCCGTCCACCCAGACATGAGTGAAAAATAAACTGTTTAACTCACCTATAATAATACCCGGGCAGTGTCTGGAACGTTTTTTTTATCAATTTTTCAAGTCAAATAGGCCCCGGTTGTCAGTGTTATAAATCAGGCTGTCTTTCTCAACTAAAAGTTGCTACAATAGTGTATCCAAAGTCACAGTTTTTTTTAGTAGTTTAATAGCAAGTTGATGTTAGAGAAGAGGCAGAAAATTGCACATTTCCAGGAACACCTTACTTTCCTTTTTTATTTGTTCACGACGAAGAAGAGGAACGAAACACTGTTCTTTCTGCGGGTCTCTGATCACCAAAAGAATTACCGAATTCTCCGAGCTGGCTGCAGACATCCACAGACAAAACCGCAGGACACTTGGAGGAGAGGAGTTGTTTACTTTGTCCGTGGAATGCGTTTGATAGAGGTGCAACGTCATCCACCCGCGCCCATTACCAGTCATCTTGACTTTGCCCTGATACTGTGCCTTGGGTGTGTGCATGTGCGGATGGAGTGAGATAAACGCTGCTCACGTTTCCCTCTCTCTTATGGTAACAGATTACACGTGCAGGCAGTCAATGTAGCTTCAGTATTTGTTGGAAAAAATCCGCTCCCAACAAACGAAACCATAAAGGGAAAGGCCGAATTCGCATTAAACCGAGGCGATTTGACTGACAGACACCCGCTCGCATGAAATCAACCTCCAGGGACGTATTAGATTCCATGAATGTGGCAGGCCCAACACCACTGCTACGTTTTTGTTGATTTTTGTTCATTCTGATGAGGCTTTTTAATGTTAGCAGTACTCGATGCACTTACTTGCAGTAAATGCTTCGAGACGAAACATTTTAGGCACAATCAGAAATATCATGTGAATATTCCGACTGAAATACATCAGCTGCACGGGATGGCTGCGTGATATTCGCAAAGCCACTAGCTAAAAGCCCAGACGCGGCACAAACTTTGGGAAAGACTACACTGGGCTCTTACTACCTGAGCTATCAGTATGGTGGATCATTGGGCAGGTGTTGATCATTTATGGATACGCAAGTTTGCGTTCCTTTAAGCACGCTGTTGATAATGGCTGCAAGAAGGGGATTATGCTGTGCATTTCCTGATAAAACCCGAACCGTTTAACTATTGAACATTGCACATACAACCATATGGCAACGGGATTATCTTTTTACCATATTAGTAGAGGTAACGCCATATTATAGGGCCCCTTTAAAGTTTCCACGTTTTCTGTGTTTGCGGCTTTGTGGCGTGCAATACTAAAAAACGAAAAAGTAAAGTGAGAATACTTTTAATTAGAGCCAAATTCTGCGTAGAAAGCCGAATTTTGTCTGAACCATTGTACTCCAAGTGCATTAGTCTGGTCAACATACTGTTAAAAGTCTCATTCCCGTGGTCCATCAGCAACCAAACTGAATGAGGATTATGTAAGCAGGGATTTCAACTGGGTTGGTTATATTTCAGTCATGTGGGAAGCATGACAGTAGCGAGTGGAACCTGATGAAGTGCAGGCGATCATGTGGTACCTAAAGCCCACGGAAATCCGAAGTACTTCCTTAATTCCAGCAAAAATGGCAGACCTCAATATATTTCGAACTACCCTGAGCATATTGTCTGTTTTCGGAGTATTATGAACCCGAATTTATTTATGAACAGTAAGTATGACGACCAATATTTTAGGTGTAAACATGTGTCTGTTTCGATTCGAATGGAACCTAACACATCTGGCTCCAACTGTTTGACTCCATGAGTAAAAAACTATCAAAAAATGTTAACTCGAATGAACAGACAGCAGCTTACGTCGCCCTCAGCGTCAGAGAGTCGCGGCTTTTGGGAGGGGGGTGGACGAATCGGCACCATACCCCTCTGGGCAGGGCGCCTACACTGACGAGGTTCCGCATAGTGACAGAGCATTGAATGCCAACAATAATGATGCACACGTTGAATATGGGTGCTTGCGTTTAACAAGTCAGATCGGAACTTCCTTTCAATTATCAGTATTTTTACTATCGTCCAGCTACCGGTGAAAATCCAAGCCTTCTTTTTGTCTGCTCTACTACGACTACAAGACGCAAATTTTATGACGGTAAATGGTCATTACACGTCCACTTAACTCATCCATACTACTTTATGCGTATGCTATAGTAATTCCGACTATTGTGACTTGCCATGACCACTAAATAAAATCTCAGCATATTCGAGGGTACTTTAGAGGTTTTTTTAGTTACGCAAGTAGTCGCGCCAGCTAGTAAAAATGAAATCTGGTACAAATATGTATTTTTTCAAGTACTTATTTTCTAGCTCATAAATTTTGGATAACGGTAGGTTACATAAAGAACCAAGGAGGCCAGACACTCAAAACGCGTATAATATGGGACTGGTGTATTATAGGTTTTACGGGTTGGGCATTACATCGGAGAATATAAGGTATATATAATCCTCGCAAGCTTGCATGTGTTGTTCTTTCTTCTCTTTGAGTTCACGGAGTCGATGGTGCGCATGTGTTATAAAGGCTCCAAGACTTTCATAACCATAGCAGATAGACGTTTGAAAGCCCTAGGATGACTTCATTGCCGGTTTCACCCGTACAGACTTAAGTAGAATCCTTTTGCTTCAACATAGGTGTAAAAAGAACATTTTCTGTGGCGTATAACATTCGCAAATCGCACCCTTTTTTGTCGTCGAGCGTAAAACAAATTACGAGCCCAAGGGTTCTGGCTTTCTTGGTGCTGTACATAACCTACCCTTCCCCAATTTTCGACTAAGGTTCCGCTGGAGATCGATGCTGCATCAAGGAAGCTGTATGATTAGCTGCTCAGGATGTCTACTTATTTTTCCATTAGTCCACATAAGGATACGTGATTTAGCCTTCGAGAGACATTTGACCCAAAGGTCCGGGTATACCTACTCTGCCTGCGTTTGTATGTAAAGCGGATACATGAAACCTTAATTTTTTGTCAGGATGCTTGAAGCAGCACATGCTAGTCCTTTCTTTTCAGTGTTTTATTTTCATACGAATTCCTCTTGTGTTCCGTGCCGTTAGGAGGGGATGTGGTTTTTTGACGGTCCCCACGCTCCATTCGTGCTTTACCGGCACGGATTTTTAAGCATTCGAGAAATATTCGCCAAAACGTACGTTTCAGTTCTGCTATGATGAACCATATAAATGTCCCGTTTGAGTTCTGTGTGAACCTTACCATGGCCGACTCAACAGATATACTAATCACCCACCACTTGCAATGACATGTCAATAAATTCAAATAATTAAAAAGAGACAATTGAAGTTTGCACCAACTGCTAGAAGACCCTGACAGAACAGAATCTTTAGGCTTTCGCATTGAAATTTTACCCAGGCAAGGTTGCATTCGTAACTCACAGGGCGCACAGAAGCAATTCAGTCCATATTTGACGAATTTTGAATAAGCACCCCCCCCCCCCCATTGACAAGGTAAGGTACATTTGGAATCCAAGTCATTGACGAATTTTGTACATTAATGTATATATGGCGAAGGGGCGCTCACCGATAGCATTAAGGTACACAATCGCCCCGATTTTTCTATTGGGCTCATTCTTGAACCCCAAAAGCATTTGCACAGCGGCTTATAACCTTGGCAGAATTACCTTACCGACAAAGAAAAGGAAGATGTACTAGCCATTTCTGGCTTAGTAGTCGTAAGTAGGCAGCCCAGTTTTTGTAACTCCTAAGTATCAAATGGCGACCTGTAGGTCTAAAGCCTCGATCCCTGTGCCTGCGGCTCACTGTTATATCTTTATTCTGTTTTATAAGAAAGATGTACAGATGATATGTTTAGTGCAGTATTTTTTTGGACATCGCGCTTTTTTTACTTGAAGGAAGCACGTGTTTAGGGGTTAAAATATTTTTATAATGTCTGTCATCTCAGTCAATAATGCTGCTTAAATATTTTAAAAATACGCAAAAGGCTCAATTTTATAACAAAAATAACTAAAGATGCAGACCGTTAGTTAGTCTTTCTATAAAATACGAGTAAAGTTGCAAGAATGTCAAAACCCAGTATAAAGGGCAAAGTAATTGAATTACCGTTTACTTATAAGCGTAAACTACAATGATTAATACTCTGATGCTGTTCGAAAAGTCAGCATATGTGTAGAGAGACCATGCAGAAATCACTTTTCTGATACGATCACATACTACATGGTCTGTTATTTGAACGAAATACAGTTTGTTAAACTCCATCGTTGTAAAGTTTATTAGAGACAGCAAATTTGCACTCCAAAAGTTAACCCGCATTAAAAATGAACATTTAGGCAGTCCGTCCTTTACAATTGGCCGAAAATGCAATGAACTAGGATTTCGTAAATACAAACTTTTTTCCACATTAAAAGGTGTTCAATCAGTTACATGGTAACTCTGTACATAAGTACTTAGTACAGTATCCTCCAATGCGAATTTCCGGCTGAAATGGACAGCACAGGGTGTAAATTATATGAGCATAGAGAGAATTTTACTGTACTTATTTAAAGACAATAACTAGCATCTCATCCTTTTCGTGAAAGGAGTTCTAGAGAGTTTTCTGAGTGAGTATTTAAAGCTTGCTTATGTTTTATTTAGGTCATCAATTACCGGATAAATTTAGCAAAACATTTTGACTAAGTTATCTGTCCTCTATCATGAACGATGACTGCAAAAGATAACATAAAACACCGTGCAGTACCTAGACAGAGAAAATATATAAACGTGCAAGAGAATTTTGGGTTTCCCACACATAATATTTTCATCATGACGTACGCACTTTATTTGCTGAAAAAAAGTTATTTCAAGATGTTATTCGTTGCTAACAGCTCACATCATTCGTTGGCAGACAATATTTAATTCTTTTAGCTCTCTTTTTCTGTTGACTTTGAAAGCTGACCTAAGAAAAGTATAATATTAGCGTCAAAACTCGAGTTAATTTGGTGCGATTTTCAAAGGATAAGTTTCTTCAAGATATACTAACTGGACAAAAACCAAAAAAGAACTAAGCAATTATAGGTTTTAATTCGTTTTTGGCATCTTAAGAACACCTTGTGCAAATATATATATATATATATATGATTGAATAGTTGAGGTAGTATGCATTCCGAGATGATAAATGAAGGAAGAAGGCTCGTCGGAAAATCGAGGTTTACTCGTGAATTTTCAAACTGGTTACACCAACCCGTCGTCAGTCTGTCGACGTAACCTCTCGGCCCCTAAACCCTCCAGCGTGACAATCCCAACTCTTACTTCATATATATATATATATATATATATATATATATATATATATATATTTTTCGGGGAAATAATTTCTGAAATTATTAAGTGCAGGACATGGAGTCAGGTGATTCGGACATGACTTTTTAGGGTCAGACCCTGAAATTTCAATGCACATTTGGGTCGAAGACAATCAACCACTGTGGAATAACCACGTAATGCCCATTCTACAAACAAGTAGTACTACAAGTAGTATGAATCTTATATGGCATAGACGTTATACCGTACATCCGACAGCTAGTATCTATGTCGAAAGTACGGTATAACGTCTTTGCCATATATATATATATATATATATATATATATATATATATATATATATATATATATATATATATATATATTGAATAGTTGAGGTAGTATGCATTCCGAGATGATAAATGAAGAATTTTGGGTGTCAAACGCTTATTCTAACCAGACGTTGGGAGAAGTTCTCGCAGACGGAGGCGACAACGCTTGAACAACTGAGTTTTCTCCATCGCTGTCGTGATCATGGCATCCTTCCAAAGTCTCTTCGCTTTAAACCCACACTGCCCAATGAGGCTGGGAGATTGCTCGCTCGCAAATACGGATTTCGTGTTCTGAGTACGATTATATCTGACGTCCACAATTGTCTTCGTCGATTTGAAGCAATTATCTCTGACCTTAGGTCCCGGTGCGTTTCATCCCTACCTGAAGATATTTTTGAAAACGTACTGCAGCGCATAAATGCCACCACCAAGGATGCTTCGTATGAAGAAGCGAGCCGATCTTTCAAGACAAGCTCCAAGCTCTTCTCCATCCCTCAACGATAGTACTATGTCTACAAGAGTTGTGAACCTTTTCGAAAAGGAGTCTCACCCCCGCCGAAACAAGCCTGCTGTCGAAAGGCATAAGGTTTAGTCATACCGATGCTGCACCTACGAGCTTCTTAGCCGGCCTTGAATCCTCCTACTAACCTCATCCATCCCCTGACGACAGGCGTGCTGATATACGCAGCTGTGCTACTGGCCTCCTCCGAAAAAGAAAACCTCAGAAAACCTTTGTCAATGGAAGAAGATAAGGGATTACGCTCCCTTAGGTCGGATGACAGTATCGTCGTTGTAGCTGCTGACAAAGGTGTGGTGCTACTGTCATCATGGACAAGATTGACTATGTCAATAAGGCCAATCAAGCTTTTCATGACAGGGAGGCCTACATCCCCGTTGCTGAGGATCCAACGAAAAACAGGCTGCATCCGTAAAGAAGAAGGTGAATGAGCTCACTAGAATGAAAATCATAAGCCCCGCGGACGCTAAATTTCTAACTCTCAATGATCCACGCATCGCACGTGCCTATGGTCTTCCAAAGATTCACAAAGCGGACGCACCCTTGAGGATCATAGTGCCACTCATTGGATCGCCTACTTATTACCTTTGCCAAATGGTTATACAAAACGCCTAAAGCACCTTAGTAATGGTTAACAGTACAGCATCAGCAACTCGCATGCTTTTTCTTCAAAGAATTCAAGGCCTTTATGTAAGTCCCGATGAATGCATTCTATCGTTTGATGTGGTTGCTCTTTTTCCTCAATACCACATAACCTGGCAATTGAGAGTGTAGCTCGACGTCTAGAAGAAACGCCAATAGAAATTCCAACGCAGCACGTTTTAGACATGCTCTGGCTCTGCCTTAAGAATTATCGTCAATTCGACGGTAAGCATTACCAACAGGTGAAGGGTACTCCAATGGGCTCACCGATATCGGGGCTACTTGCCGAGCTAGTCTTATGACGTCTAGAAGAAGCTGTGATTCAAAACCTCAGGCCGAAAATGTGGCTTCGCTACGTAGATGATACCTTCGTGTTCATTAACAACTGCGAAGTGGAACGGCTGCATGAAAGTCTTAATGGTGTTTTCCCTGCTATACAATTCACCCGCGAAGGAGCAACAGGCAACAACCTCCCGTTTCTCGACGTCATGGTCCAAAGATTGAGTGATGGCCAGCTCGCAACCAGCGTCTACAGAAAAGAATCAAATGCCGAAATAATCCTGAACTATGGGAGCAATCATCCTGCTGCCCACAAACGAAGCTGCGTTCGAGCTCTTTTTCACCGCGCCTCCCGGTACTGCAACAGCGAGTATCTACTTAAAAAAGAACTTGCATATTTATACAAACTATTCCGATCTAACGGATATCCGATGAGCTTCGTGAAAAACTGTCTCCAAAGTCACAGGCAACCACAATATCAGAGCTCTAATGGAGAAGTCGTACCGAGGAAATTCATTTCATTGCCATACATGCAGGGCATTTCGGAAACGATCGCCCGACAACTAGACCGATTTGGTATCTGCATCGCTCACAAGCCAGCGTCCTCCTGCGGGCAGCACTATCACGTGTTAAAGATCCCGTACCCAAAGAGCAACAAACCAATGTTATTTACCGCATTCCATGTGCGAATCGCTCTTGCGCTTATGTAGGCCATACAGGCCGACGACTAGGGACCCGCATAAATGAACACAAACTTGCCATCCGCCGACGCGATCCCTTGTCTCTCGTGTTTGCGCACGCCGTTGATTGCGACCACCGCTTCAATTGGGAGGGAACGGAAGTGGTCGCCATGGCTAGCACCAAACAGGCACGCGAATTCCTCGAAGCTTGTCACTCCGGCACAAACAGTATCAACCGCCACGTCGATCTGGATGCGCATTACGAAGGTCTGCGTGCACGGTCCACTGACTTGCGCCCACCTTAAAATCAACATTTGCTTATCCGTGCCCAGCCAAGTGTATCCTCACTGACTCTGCATCTCCCGCCACTTGACTTGCTATCATAACTCTAGCACCCCTCCCCTTACATGCGACAGCTATCGTAACAGGATTCACGGCCCCCAAACCCCCCATGGCGTCAGTCTGTCGATGTAACCTCTCGGCCCCTAAACCCTCCAGCGTGACAATCCCAACTCTTACTTCTCATTTCGTCTGACGACGGGTTGGTGTAACCAGCTTGAAATTCACGAGTAAACCTCGATTTTCCGAGCCGGTAGATTGAACAAGATAAGAGATTTGGGTGGTTTACCATCTCCAGAAGTTTTCGTGCAAAAAAACCATCTTACTTGCTCTCCATAGTAGGAACGTTTCCGTTTCTTGACTGTCCTGCCTCAGGTTGAAGGCTTCTGCAACGTTGAAGTTTGATTGTCGTAACCTTGGGTTTCCGCCATTTGTTTAGGAATCCTAGAGCCCACCAAAAGTAGATGTGCATGAAGATAACCCTAAATTTGCGGCTGAACATGTAGTAGGGTATGATGTTGATCGAAGCGTTAAGAATTATCAGGAGATTGCCAATTTCGTTAACAACCAGCCAGGATATTGAGGTATTTGCAGACTGCTTTTGAGTACCCCACAGAACGTGGCTTACAGAAGACGGGATCTGGGTAAAAAAGAAAAGCGAAGGTTAATTATGAAGGGATCCATGAACATCTAACAACGGGATCCAGATACAAGCGCTTGAGTGAGCTGGATTGTGTACAAGTTCAATGTAACCCGTACTTTAAAGGAAGCGAAAAATAATGCGATTTTATGATTAAGTTAGTTGCCTTTATAGTATGATTTGTGTAACAAGTAATTTTAGACATGATGAAGGTGTCATGTCAAATGAAGCATGGAATAAACTACTGACCAGCAGCCCAACAAGACTCCATTTATGTAAAACGTGCATATTGCTTGTGCTGTAAACAGAAACATGGTGGTTTCAAATCATTTCTGCCACTAACGTAGGCAGGGATGTTTTTCGTCATGTTTTCTGTGCGCCATCGGGGACGTGGTGAAGGTGTCGGTGTAAATTACTTCCGTCTGCATCTTATTTATTGACCCAGTCTTAAGCATAGAAGGTGAAAAAAGCGCACCGCCTTAGACATCCCGAGACTCCGCTGTCTCCAATTACAGTCTGACATTTTTGAAACGGTATGTAGCTGATAGCTTCGTTGGTTTTAAGTGGAAAATAGCCTTAGACACCCGTTTTCTCTAATAATCAGTTTTTAATAGAAGTAGAGAAAACCAATCGACTACTTTTCCTAGAAATTCTGACTCATTGAAAGGGCAGAAGAGACTGGAAAATAAGGACGTTCAGGAAGGTAACCAACAGGTCCTAGGTCCTAAACAACGTCAGAAATCACCAATGTGCTGTAGTTAAAAATGGGAAATTTCCTAATGGTAGATGGACAAAATTCAATCATTTACGAAACATACTCCCCACGATTGTGCCTTAAGGCTCATTCTGGAGTCCTGCCAGCAGCCACAGCATAAAAATATTACCGAGAAAAACAAAAGAAACCAGCGTGGTTGGTTCTAGCTTATTAGCCATCATCAGCACACAACATCGAACCTCAGGAGTACAAAAACGGAGGTTCGAACCAACGACCTCTGGGTTAAAAGTTCAATCCCTAACCATTTAGCCAATTTCCGTTTAACCTGTCACTTGCGACGGATTATCTTAAAAGTGATAGAGGGAGCTCACCGATTGAGCGTCAGGGATTACACTCTTGAGGTTGGGTGTGACTAACTTATGACGGTTAATAAGGCAGAAATACCAATCCAGTTTACCCTGCACTAGCGATACTGTAAGTGCCTAAAGTAGTAGCCATGTATGGCTGCTGGCAGAACTGGAATGTGAGACCCAAGGCACAATTAAAACGATTTCGTCCCCTAACCCAATCACTGAGCGCCCCTCTGCCATTGTTATCATGCGATCGCAACCAATGGGAGACCGAGCCTGCGGTTCGATGGTCAGGGCGTGTATTTTCGTCCTAAGGTTAGATCTGTCTGGCTGCTGACGGCTAATAAGCCAGAAATTACGTACGCCAGAAGATAGAGAGGTCGATTTGGTAGGAAAGTCCTAACTACGTCATGGAGCGTACGAAAAACTCAGAGGCCAAGCATGGTACACCTTCCACCAGACCAAGAGTCACTCGCGGCGAGTGGATTTGGCGCACGCCTTAGCTATTTCTGCATGCTGCCAACCAAAAAACAAAAAAAACCCACCAGCGCGCCACGTGAAGGGCAAAGAGGCTAAGTGACGCACGGTACAAACATTTAATTTATACTGGGTATGGGGTGGACCAAAGGCCACGGCAGTTCGACCGTCGACCCTGGGCGTGCCACCACACCTGGCTCGGATCCCACGAAGTGGGAGTGCCATAAAAACCACATTAAGAAGGAGCCATTGCAACCTGACTCTCAGTCCGCCAGTCAGCCACTCCACACAAAACACACATTGGGCTAACCACGCGGTCCGAGTTATCCCGTCAATGGCAACCTTCCAAGCCACGGCTTTTAGCGCAGCGTAATAGTTTCAAGCGCGTCAGATTGTTTATAGTGAGGAAAATGCGCTGAGCTGTCGACCTCACTCTCTCCCCAACCCCCACCATCAGACACTGTCCGAGCCGGTCAGTTGTCTGATGCGGAAGCGGGCGCAGCTGCTGGTGACCTCGTCTACGTGTACTACGTACACGACCTGGCCCCCCAAACACAAGCACCAGGATTTCACACAACAGGGGGTTGAACGGCTTACATCTCGCAAGTGTGAGATAGCCAGAGGTCACGTTAAGAAGGAGCCATTGCAGCCTGACTCTCAGACCACCAGTCAGCCACTCCACACAACACACATTGGACTAACTGCGAGGTCTGAGTGTATTTGTCAGTTGGCAACCTTCCAACCGCGGTGGTTAACGTTACCGCACACTCTTCTCCTCCCCACCTGGCCCGGTCTCACGACACAGGCAAGAAGACCGGAGATGAGAGGTTGCAGGTGGTTGGCGCGGCCGGAGCCACCCCTGGGCGAACAACCACACCTGGCTCGGATCCCACAGAGTGGGAGTGCCATAAAGACCACATTAAGAAGGAGCCATTGCAGTCCTGATTCTCAGTCCGCCAGTCAGCCACTCCACACAAAAACACACATTGGGCTGACCACGCGGTCCGAGTTATCCCGTCAGTTGGCAACCTTCCAAGCCACGCCTTTTAGCGCACCGTGATAGTATCAAGCGCGTCAGATTGCTTATAGTGAAAAACATGCGCTGAGCTGTCGACATCACTCTCTCCCCAACCCCACAGTCAGACTACTGTCCGAGCCGGTCAGTTGCCTGATGTGGGAGTGGAAGCGATGGCTGACGGATCGGCGTAACCGTCTTCGCGCGCCACAGCATGACCTGGCCCCCATAATGCACACACCGGGATTCACAAACTCCAGGGGATGTGGGGCAGCCATCGCCCGTCGACTCCCCAGTCCACTGGTCAGCCACTCGACACACAGCACATACACTGAGCCGATGGCTGGTCTGTGGAAGCGTCAGATTGGCAGACTTCCCAGCCACGGTTTCTAGGAAACCGTGATATACCCCTGGTAAATGGTGATTGTGAGGTGTTGTCGATGTATTGGTGTAGGTAGTGTGCGCTGATGTAGCTGAGCCTCCGGTGGCTTTACCGGAGGTTATCGTGAGGCGCATGTGCCCTAATAGGCCCATGCAGTGTGTAAATGTGCGGGAGCAGTGAAAGCAGTGAGGGCGGGCGCGTCGACTGTATGTCGGAACCCCAGGCACTGGCTCACCAGCCTCCGTGCGATGGATTCGCAGGTGATCGACCAGGCCGATGCGTGAGTTGAAGTTGCGGGCGGAGTGTGGGCAGGAGAAATCGGCAGAGGCTGGGGGATGTTACTCATGGTAATGGGGGTGGCAGGGGCAATAAGAATGGCAGGAGCGGAGGGTGTGCATGTTGTATCGGTGTTGACGGCATTGTGGTGAATTCCGCTGTCATGGATGCGCATGTGACCGAATAGGCCCATGCGATGAGTGAACGCGCGAGGGCAGTGGAGGCGACGATCTCTGCTGTGTGATGGTGTTCCAGGCACTGGCTCACCGGTCTCTGTACGATGTATTCGCAAGTGACCGATCATGCCGATGCGTGAGGTGAATGCGCGGTCGCATTGAGTACAGCTTAGGAGAGATTCCCCATCGCTGATTGTGGTTGTGGTGGTGGTAGTGAAGGCGAAGGCGGTGGTGGATGCGGTGGTGGGGGTAACAGGCGATGAGTAGATGGATGTGGTCTCTATGATGGTGGGAGTAATGGAATTGATGCCAGGAGTGATGGTGGGGGAGACAGGAGGGTTGGCAGAATTTGACGTAGAAATTAGAGTTGTTGGATTGTTGGTGCATTGCGTCCAAAGATGTCCAACCAGGCCGATTCGCGCGCGGAAGATGCGTTGACATCGCGGGCATGTTGGCAGGGTCTGGGCATTGGCGGTGTTGGTCCGGGGCGCTGGTGAATTTCGTGCCGCTCTTTTGGCCTTGGCGGCGGCGATCCGGTTGGCCTCATAGATTGCTGCACCAGTCTTTACGGATCTTCTCCGTGCCGGTCTATCCTGTGCGAGGTCCTCCCAGGTCGCCGATTGAATCTTCAGTTGCTTCAGCGATTTCTTCAAAGTGTCCTTGTAGCGTCGTTTTTGACCTCCCTGCCGGCGAGAACCCGTAGCGACATCTCCGTAGAAAAGTCGTTTGGGTAGTCGCTCGTCGTCCATTCTTAGCAGGTGGCCGCTCTATCGCATTTGCACTTATCTCAGCATGGCATAAATGCTGAGGATTCCGGTCCGCTCCAGGACTTCCGTGTCCGGGATCCTGTCTTGCAATCTCAGCTTCAGTATGCTGCGGAGGCAGCTAAGATGAAAGTGATTCAGCTTCCTGGCTTGGTTCGAGTAGACGGTCTAGGTTTCCAATCAGTAAAGGAGTGTCGTCAAGACGATGGCCTTGTACATCTTCAGTTTGGTGTTCAGGTGAATACCGTGGCCATTCCACACAGAGTCCTGCAGCCGGCCGAAGGCCTGACTAGCTTTGGAGATCACCAAAGGCCATATGTGGGAAAGAACCCGTTTGCAACCAGGTCAACAGTGTGCACTTCATCAGGGTGGCGCAGGAATGATGAATTGCACGTGTATTAGAATATAATTATGTCAGATTTGCGTTGCATCTACCGCACTCTCTCCTTCTCCCCAACTTGGGTCCGGCGGCATGACTAAGCAAGCCAGGAAATTGAACTACTTCCATTTCAGTTGCCTCATCAGAATACTGAAGCTGAGATGGAAAGGAAGGATTCCAGACGTAGAAGTTCTTCAGTGTGCCGGAATGGTCAGCACTCAGGCCACGTTGAAGCAACTGCAACTGCAATGGAGTAGCCATCTTGCGAAAGTGGACGATGAGTGGCTACTCAAATGAATCTTCTGCGGATACGTCGATATGGGTGCTCGCAGACAAGGAGGACAATCACGACACTCTATAAGAAACCTTGAAAACTCTGAAGAGCCTCCAAATCAATTTGAAGACCTGGGAGGACTTCGTACAGGACCAATCAGTCTGAAGAATAACAGAAAAGATTGGCGCAGCACTTTAGAAGCAAACCCGATCGCCTTTGCCAAAGCCCAAAACGGTGGCTCACAAGTTCCACAAGCCTCAGTTCCACAACGCCAACACACAATCCCTTCAAATATACCCACACTACCAACAAACATTCCGCGAGCGAATGAGCCTCGTTGGACATATGTGGATGCGATGCATCAGCAACCCAACAACTCTCACTGCTGCATCCAAAACGCATCTTCTGTCACCCCTTCGTAAATCGCCACGCCATCGAGCACCGTCACCGCCATCATCCTGCTAATGCCCCCGAGACGACGACGACGACCATGGCCACGCCTGACACAACCGGCATCGCTCAGTCCCCCACTCCCAGCACGATGAGATGACGCTTGACGCCCGATCAAGCACTAGCTTCACGAGCACCCTCTACCATCAACAATGAAAATGCAATCCCAACCTTTCCCCTATGCGATCACCAATTCACTCAATACATTTTTCTGATCGGTGACTTGCGAACCCATCACACTTTGACCGGTGAAGTAATGCCAGATGCCCTTACGTACTCTCGTCGCACTCACCTCCAATGTCTGCACCGCCCACGCACAGTCACCTATCGCGTGGACCTATTGGGCCACATGCGTCTAAATGAAAATCTGCTGTAGAACACCACCGATCATATGATATCCCCCTAATTTTTTTCACCAGAAACCTGCAACACACATGACCACACCCAATCTCGCATCACGAAAGCCCGCATATGACACCTTCCACATAAATGAAAAGTTTGATTTCTAGCTATTTCCCTGTGTCTCTTCTACTACATGTGTGCCCCGAGCTTAAGACTATCATGGTGCGCTAATCACCCTGATTTTGAAGTATGCCAACTGAAGATGGAACTCAGACCTCGCAGTCAGTTCACTGTGTGCTTGTATGGAGTGGCTGAATGAGCATCAGTCCGCAATGGTCCCTTCTTAACGTGCCATCTGGCGCTTTCACACATGTGAGATCCATGTCACCAACGCCTTTCGTAGGAAATTCGGGCGCTTGTTTTTTAGAGGGCCAGACCCAGTATATGGCACGCGCTGACGAGGTCATTAGGTAGGTCAGCAGCTGCACCCGTTCCCGCACCAGTCAACTGACCATCTCGGACGGTCACTGGGGGCTAATGATGGGGTGTCAACGCATCTTCCTCATTATAAGAAATTTGAGGCATTTGAAGCTATCATGCTGCTCAAAAAGCTGTGGCTTGGACGATTGCCAGGGTTTACTCGGACTTGAGAGTCACCGGGTGTGTTTGTGTGGAATACTCGACTGGCGGACTGGTAGTCAACCGGCAATGATTCCGTAATATGGCCTCTATGGCTTGAGCACTCCATGGAATCGGAGCCAGCTGCGGTATCGGGCTTAGAGGCTGCTTAAGCCATGCCAACTACCTGCGGCCTCTCCCACCTCCAGCCTTCTTCCCAGATAATCACAGATTTTGTCGCAAATGCAGCTGCAAGTGGACCCCGCACAAGAGAGCAGCCGTTTGTTGTCAACAAGTTAACCGTACTGCACTACCTTTCGTCAGATGTGTCCTTCTAACGGGTACAATCGCAGCTAAATAGAACGCAACGGGTAGCTCAAACAAATCCTTAGCAATGAGGAAGACGAAGCAAACCCCTTGCTGGTAACGGAATATCGTGCATCCTCTACTCACGCCTTCCCTTTCTAGGACGCTGACATTCGGGAGAGAGTGGCTGATCAAACATCAAAAAATATGGCGACTCAATATCGGCCACGTTTTGGTCCTCCCTGCGTCCCGCTCAGCCCAAAATGCAACTGAGCAAGCGAAATCACCGACGGAGAGGCCGACCGGACTCAGTCGTGGACAAACTCATGCTGAACGAGAATTAATCCCAGGATGAGCGTATTTCAGGCAGCATACGAAGTCTACATATATTGGACTTTAATGCAGACGGGCGCAGATGCTGTCCGCGTGTAAACAATTACGGTGGGTCTTGGCATAGACATGACAAGTACTTAACAAAAAAGCCTAGACAAATGCAATTTAGGGACAAGGGCGAGCGCTTTAAGACTGAATTAGCAAGCATAAAGGATGCTGATAAAGGTTATTTGCGTCGGCTCTTACGGAACGCCTTCGAATGAGGAACGGTAAAACCTATTTCTCTCAAGAAAAAGGTCATCTACACGTATGACATTGTTACAATAAAGAGACTGGCGAATTCTGGAGCACAGTCTGTTTTCCGTCCTTCTTCTAGGTGATAGTCTGTTAGAGGTCAAAGCACAACAGAAAGAGCACATCCATTAAGCTGGTCGATGAATGTCCTTTTTCCATAGTTAGGGTTCTTGATAACATTCGAAATGACAACGGGCTCGCAGTTCAACAGCAGAGTTGTACTTTAACTACGATGGCCAAGGCGTTCACGTTCGAGGCTGTCTGTTCGTTCCGTCCCTTTGTTGGTAGGTCCGAACGTAAGCCAAAGCGCGGCTTGTCACTTCAAATATTTGCAAGTCTTTTATTGCTACCTGTACCCTTGCAGTAAACAAAACTCGTGACCACTCATTATTGGTTATCTAGAGAAGTATTGTTTTCGACAATTTCTAATTGTAAGTGGGATCTATGAACAGTAATACGCAAAACAAAATTATACTCTGTTTTTAAGGGAAGTTAAATTTATCTAAGTAAACATAGCTTTTACGAAATACAACAAATTAAAAATCATGGAAGTATGATTCATCTGCTATACTCTGTCCATAAGTTTGAAGGCAAGAGATCTCTCCAAGTACCGCATTTTATCTAAACCAGCTTAGTGATGTCACTAGCATAGCATTTAACTTCAGTGACGAATACAAGCGCAACGAAGGACTTTATATAGCTTGCATTTCTTATGGCCTAGAGCCACGTACTCGACGTCCACCTTCCACTTGAAGTAAGCTAATTTCCACAAACTTAATTTAGCCCTTTAAGTTATTCTTCTTTCCTTCTGGGTTTTTCTATTCTCTACTTATTATGAATTAGGATAACTCCGCTAGTGATCTGTATCATCTGTATTAATCTACTGTTTATGGTCCAAAATTTAATTTTATTCCAGAAAAGAATTCAAATCTATTTAAAATACAAATCTTCTTATTTAAGAATTCGCAGGATTTCCTCTTATTGCACTCCCTATCTTATACAGCTGGAAATGAACGCAGGAGATCAGTATTTTTAACATTGACTCAAATTAGCATTTTGCTATCTGCGTCAATGAATTTTCGGGCACGGGAAGATAAATACGGTGTGAATGGCAATGTCTTTGATGTTTTATAGTATCTTTGGCTGATATGACGTAAAAAATAACGTCACGTTATTCTACCGATCCGTGTGTGAAGCAAAAGAACCTTTTCACACAATTTGCATATGTTCACATGCTAAAACTGACTTTATTTGCATAGTTCATCCATAAAAATCAAAGAAGGCCAGATGAGAATAAATAATTTGAATTGTTTTATGTTGAACTAGAAAATGCGGTTAGTAGACGGAAACAAGTAAGAACTTAAGACTACAGAAAACCTTTTAAGTAACTCTTGGTCCTTACAAATAAACTGTGATAGTGATTAAGCACGTGCATTAATGGGAGGTTTTATTGAGCTTTTGTTTAAAACATGACAAATATCTCTCATAAACTGGTAAAAATAACCGATTATAACTACCACAGAATGAAATGTTAAAACAGACTAATAAAAATGCATATAATCAGACTGTCAAAAAGTGTCCAGTCAAATAAAACGAAGCTGGTCTCACACAGACAAAAATTCACTATTTTGCAAGCTGTACAGCGTTTAACTCTTCTGATAGAACGACGTAGGTATCAAGAAAAATTGATAACATTAGTTGACTTCGGTCTCCAATAAACTTGGGTCTATGTATGCGCGGTTTATCAAAAAAACAGTTAAAGTGACAGGAGTTAAAAGCCTTTCGAAAGGTTGCCATCATTAGAATGATTCGATTACCAAGGGCTGAAAAAGCGCCGTATAAGCAACACTCCAGTTGACTGTAATTGACCATTCTTCACTGAAGACGTTGGTCGTTATTGAGTAAATGATATTAGTCCTATCGTGTTGGAGGATCTATTGCTACTTATGTTTTCACAATCTACGCGTTTAAGAATATAAATTACTAAATCCTTATAACAATTGGAACACATTCACATTCTTTCAGATGCCGAACAAAATGTACCCAAATACGTTTGGTAGTCGTTTTTAAATTTTTGTAGACTATCGACCGTTATCATTTCTAATCAGTTCTACGGTTATTTTGGTCTAATAGGTTGCAAAATAGCTAGGTAAAATGAAGTTTATACTCGAACACACAACGATCATAACTAATTCTCATGACTAATTTTCTATCAAGGTTTTATGTGCCCGTCCACCAGGATCATTATCAAAACGGAGATATCCAATGATTTCTATGGTTTCGAGGTCTTGCTAGTCGAACACCGCACAACAATGAAAACTGGAGACGCTAGATTGGGTGATCATACCTCATTTGAAGATGGGACCTTTTGGAATACTGATAAACCAAAAATTCAGTGGCAGGGTCCAAATTCTAAACGTATGGAGATTGTCCTCCGAACTGAGAATACATTTCAGCAGTAATGACCCCTGAGCATGACTTCTGCTTTGATATCTCCATCAGCCCAGATTAAAAATATGCGAAATTATTTGACAGTTATGGGATTATGTGTTATCTACCGGAACCCACTTAAAAGTCGTAAGTAGTCGTGGGCATTTTAATAACCTACAGTCTTCGCTGTGTGTTTACGGAAATCTGCCTCCATGAGTTGACTAAGTAACCATCAGAGTTACAAACTGCAAATTCCCAACATCGTAACTCCAGTGTTCATTGAAATAATTCCACAACCATACTTCAAGTCGCATGAGGATGTAAACAAGGCTTGGATGACAGGAATTGCACGTGCTTTAGCTTATTGAAATACACGAACTTGGTCTGTCAATTTAAACCCAGTTACTTTGATCGCGAATACTGCGGGTGATCTGCGTACTGTCTTCGGTAACAGTGCTGTTGACCTGCAGAAAGGAGTCCAGAAGGAGGGCTAGAAAATACTGCAGACACTGCTTATCACGGAAAAACTGATTGGACTGCAATTACTCGTATTTTGTCATAAACTCATGGGATCATTAAGAAAAAATTTAAAAATAGGGGATAGACATTGAACCCCCGTCCCCACAGAAAGCTATAAGGAATAACAATACAAAAAATAATTTTCGTTAATATTAATGCTGTTATTCGAACTAGACATGTCACCAGAAGCCAATCCCTTTAATTTTGATGCAAGGGCAAACATTAAAAATAGAGTTACAGTAGGAAATGCAAAACACCCTGTAAAATAACTTTGGGTTAAACTTTGGAGGTTATAATTCGTGTCAAGGAGCGCTTGGTTAAGTTTCATCTAGCGGACTGACTATAGACAAACATATATGATCTACTGCCCTCTGTTCCTTAATGAATCTAACTTCTCTGTAGTAGACACTCCTTTTAGTTGCCACGCATTCTCAGCACCAGACAATTGACCCGCTTGAAACAGTGACTGGGGCCCTCTTATAGGAATAAAGTCGGCGTTTAGGACCTATTCCTCATTTTAAACAATCTGATACGCTTGACGCCATAAAGGTACACTTAAAGCCGTAACTTTTGGAGAATTACTAAATAACGGGATAACTCAAACCTCGTAGACATCCCAGTGTGTATTTTTGTTAAGCGGCCAACTGGTACACTGAGAATCAGGCTGCAATGGCTCCTTCTTAATGTGACCTGGATGACACTCCTCCACCGTGGTATCCAAGCCAGGTGTGACAGCATGCATATGAGCATTTTTGGCCATGCCAGCCACCTGCACCCTCTGCCGACTCCGGTCTTGTTAATATTAGGCACAAATCAAGGAGGAGAGTGATCGATGCAGTACAACACCATCATCACTATAATCTAATTGACACGAAAGTCACTGTCCTTTGCACCCTCCTTCTATGATGCATATGGTGGAACTCGTTGGAATTGAAGTTGAAATTGTCAGTTGCCGGATAAATAACGATTCTGTTATTATTTTCCTTATTTAATTATTTAGATGTTTAAATATTGGTTCTTGGCATTGTCGAAAAAAGAGTTTGGAACGAAATGTACACATAGTTATACTTTGAATTGAACGCAAAAAGCACACCAATTGCTCAGCTTCTAAATGGCAAAGTGAATTTGGGGGTCAATCTGTAGAAGAAAACACTATATCGTTTCACAGATAAACAAGCGTACTCAGTTGAACTAATTAGAAGTAAAATGCGTACAATTTCTACTTTATAAGCACTACTGAATTTTAATAATTACGGCATTTTATATTTTGATATATTTTGAAGCCTAAAACTACTGTTGTGAGTATTCTTGGCATATTATTTACCATAAGCTCAAACAACCGACGGGCCATTTTCACTGGCGCCAAAACGATGTATTTACTGCCACTGAATTCAGTTTTTCTGACACAAACAACAGCTAGATTACTGAGGTGAGCTTTGCATCTAAACATTGAATAAAGTGCGGTAATTATAAGAAAAATTCTGAGATGTTCCATGAGCAATAAAGAAGAGGACTGACCGATATCCGACAACTTTCGATTATTTGTCTTAGCACATGAAACCTGATAGTTCTGTAACCATTTTAAGTAGAATGGCTATCCGAGGGTGTTTTTGAATCAGTGCATACGATTTTCCTCTAGAGGGCCCCACCAGACACACTCACAATGATATAACATGCTCTATCATATATGAATGCTGTTTAAGCAGCGATCCAACACTCTTTCACTGTCCGTGCCTAAATAGTTCATTTAATTACGAATTTCCGACTGAACGCACGTTCGGAGCACGTATACATGAAGGTTAGTTAGCTGTGTGATGGTGGTGATAAGTAATGCAAGTGACTGCCCACAAATTCGAAATGGATCCTGCGATTAACTTTGCAGCCTCTAAGACCATCGCCTACATCGGAAGCAGGAGAAGGCGGGAAATGATGAAAGCCTCAGCCTCGGATAAGTACTCATTAAATAAATGCATCGATCTGTCTCTGGCATACATATCCCTGCCCGACACGTTATTTGATTAGCAAACATCCACTATAACTCTCACTTCTTCTCTTGCTGCTCTTATATCTGAAGCTTGACTCGCATACAAGTTCGAGAGCTTAAGCAAACGAGTAAATTGTTTTTTCGTGCTCGATCGATCTTTTGTCTTCCTCACTTATACCTACAATTGGAATTCGAACAATCACCTTCACGTACACTGCGTTAGTAAAACTAGTCTTGAAATGGGTTAAAACAAAGTAAAACATCTTAAAATGTGAAATAAGGTCGGAGAGTAAAAAGGTACTTAGACCCTTTTTCCCATAGAGTTCGGCAGTTTAGTCGGCTTATTTTCCTTGAAGAGTAACGCGTGAGCCTAAAACGAATCGGTCTTTGCAAGTCGCACATAAAACCTTTACGACAATACGCATAAATGCACAGGAGCCTAGGCAAAATTACAGCTTTCTGTATATTTATGAAACCGACCGACTGGTGGGCGTAAACACTCGCAAAATAAGCACATGAATTGCAGATGACTGTCGTGCAAATAGACCACATTTTACAATTTCCAGGTTGACAAGGCCGACGTCATAGGCATTTGTGTAAATGCTAATTTATCATACCTCTCATTTAACCAGTGCACCCTTTAAGCTGCGTAAAAGACTAGTGGATCCGTGGATTATGGGGTTTAATACCGTCTGTGTACTGGTCTATGCAACAGAGACTACCTGTCGAAAATTGTTATAGTTGTATTGTTATGTCGCTAATTTAGAATGTGAAATCATTTTTGTTTTAAACCGACTGGCCATGGCATGCTTACTTCAAACGTAATAAGCTGATTCAACAAAAACCGAGTGCATCTGCCCTTTTGGTTAACAACGATCATCTGACTAAACTTTTGACAGAATATGTGTTTTCGGCTACATTAAGCATTGTTGTGTCGGTAATTTGGTCGTATAAAAAGTATTTTGTACGTAGTAGTCCTAATGAAATTTTAAGTTGAAACTTTCGTTGGCATAATTACATATTCAGCACAGAAAATCTTCATTCACACAGGTAACTAGAGTCACTATGCATAAGCCTGCACCATTTGCAGAATGAGGCATGAAGTGCTTCTTAAACCTCAGTGCTCCTTATATACAATTACCAATCGAGAATGCATTTTTATTATTAAAAATTAGTTACTTTCAGAATGACCAACTATAGGGTGGTTTTGGTATTATTCTAACGAAGGTAAACTTCCTTTCCATAGGCTTCATCTGCCCGAACATCCTTTAGGGTTGCCATCTCGAAGAAAGACTTTAGTTTGCTACCGACTGGCCCATGTTTTGTATTCATGGCCTGTAAAGCCAAATTCAAACACACAGTTTACAATTACAAACTTCCAGGTAAAGTACATACACGTTTTTTAAATCGATGTTACCTAATGAGTCGTAATAGTTTATATCCTCTTGCCAGCGACTGGGATCTCCTACTACAGCTTTTTACCAAAGAAAACGCTAAATGTGTGGAGACGTGGTGCCATTTGAGATCAAAGTTGCAAAGGAAATCTGACTGTGCCCTTTAAATATATTTTTAATTTATTTTTGTGTTTAATTAACTGCCACCGATGTCCGGGATCATGAACAAAAGGCAGATTTTCAGTGGTATTCGATTCATTTGCAACACACTAGCAACGTGTCCCTCTATTTAGACGCCACGTTGTATTTGTTTCCTGCTCTTAAACTCACATGTTAGGTGAAGAGCCATTGGTGCTACTCTCAAACACCAGCAGAGTGGGTCCTTCTTCGACTTTAACAAAAAAGCTGGCGCCTCTGTTCTGATGAATTATAATACTTACGGTCCACACTAAGTCGCTTACCCAGAAACCAATGCATGTCAACTGCCAGTCGAATGGAAACAACAGTGAGCTCAGTTAGGCTTTTTGGCTTGGCGGTAATGAAGACATTCAGGGCAGGCAATGCTCTATGGCCACTGAGAAAATGGCGGGAAATTTAAAATTATATAACGCTCGCGGGAAATATTTGTGGAGAGGGATAGAAAATCTTGGGCTAGTAACTGGTATATGAGCGAACTAGACACATCTCTCTATCGCACGCATTCAAAATTGTTTGATAATTTATGCAGCATGCGAAATCTGTCCATGGAACCACTATTAAATCAGGTAATATTAAAAAAAGATTGAAACCAGATGTAAACTTTATGCACACTATTTGTATCAACCTTACTTTTCCTTACAATTGTCCTGCTTTAAAGTTTACTCACGACCGTGATAAAAACTGATATTGAAAGAGCTTACATAAAATAAACTTTTTTGTTTGATTCCATATAAAAGCTCTTAAAACAGTTCTATGGTACATGGTCCATTGAGGAAAGCTGAAGGTATTATCCATATGCAACTGTACAAAAAGCAACAGTATGCAGAGAAAATTAGCTATCGATTAAGGGGTAGAAGTCCTCCTGCCGTTTCAAGTGTGAAAGTTTGCGGTCAAACCACTGACCGAATAGAGGACAGCTCACCGTAGATACAGTGCTTTTTGGACACAGGTTCATGTCTTTAGGCTATAAATCTGCGATTTAATAACCTAGGCACGTTAAATCGAACGAAATATGAAAATGCAAAAAGCAATAGAATGAATTTAAATAGGCAGGCATCTATAGTTCGTGGGAACACAGGAAATGTGGAAAAATCACTCTCAAGAATTAAAAAACAACATAAAATGGTTTCTGCTCGCTGAAAGATATGACAACAACTCACCATCTAATTCATTAATTTGATGCATATTAGGCTTCGAAACGTAAACAGGAAAGGTGATTGCATTATACGTCGCATAGTCAATGGAATCACTCGAATGTCTTCGTTTGAAGGTGGATTTTCTTCTCATATAGGTAAGGGGTCCTAAGTATTTATCGGGGAAGTCATTTTAGAAAAAGCATTGACACCCCACGGGGACATGTGAAGAGGTCTAAAAATTCGGAAATATTGGCTGAACGTTTTTTATTTACTTTCAGGTAGAACGAATATGGGTTGCCACAGTGGTTCTTTTGAGAAATAGGATAAGGATTATTTACACATGGTGAATTCCCACTAAATACTATTTCAGCTGCCCAAATCCTACCACTTAACAAAGAGCAACTTAATATTTAGCATACAAATTCATTTTTCAGGTTTTATACAGAAATGTTTTCGCATGTAACTAAACAAAAATAGCAAAATTATTCTGTAGAACAGCGAAGACAGTATGTCCTTTAAGCAACTGATTCATAAAATACAAAAGAATTCTTTCTTCAAAGCAATCGTCAATACTTGCATCCTTAGATAACGAATGGGGAGCGATATTAATGACCCTAGCATTAACGAAATGCAAGGATTTTTGAAAAAAACAGCGTGGTTATTTCAAGATTGCAAAAAGTTTAAATGGAAAACCCATTTTTTCAATAAAATGAATTTTTAGTACGTACTGGTTTTTTAAAAGAAATCAGGAACTAGATTGTCTTTCAGTTTTATCGAAGAACAATTAGTAAATTAATGGTAAAATTAAGATGTAGAAAAAACATATGTTGAGGGACACTTTGGTGGCACACTAAACAGCGCACAGGAATAATACCGCCTTGGCCAAATACAAAACTGGTCCTGCACTTAATTCCCGGAAGGGTAGATATAAGCTGTCCTAATCCTTACACTGGACTGAACCGAAACCATAAAATGAATCTGAACCCCAACCCTTCCCTAATCGAATAGTCAAAAATAAATCTTACCTTAACCCTATCGATAAAAATAGGACTTATCTTATTTTATTAGGCATTTAGCATATAGAAACCTGTATTTCAGGCGGTTCCTGTTCTCAAGTCCTGGTTAGGGCACCATATAAGCCATCATTACATAAATAAGTCAAGATTTTTAATTTTGCCGTTTTTCTATGTGTTTTACGGAAACAGACAGAATCTTCGAACTACTTGTGACTTCCATAAACTGAAGTATTAGTTTCCCTTTGAAGATATAGTTAAGGATTTGGGTCAGTGCTGAATACAGGTTGGCAAACTCTGCACGCTGACCATCATAAGTTAACATAAATTTATACATATTAATCATGTTATTCTCCAATTTAAGTTAAAAGCCCAGATAAAATAATGGCCTATCATTAACGTGAATTGATGGCACAGGAATGAGATAGAAAGCAGAATTTTCAAGCGTTTAGAATGTATGCCCAACTTTCTGCCACCCGACCAGGGACTTTTGTTAATCAAAGAAATGTTACGCATCTCAAAAGAAAGCGATTCTGAACTTATAATTTTTTCTTCTGCCTCAGGTGCACTCAGCGCCTAGCTATGTAAGGGGCAATTTGAATGTAACTGAGTCAGTTCTAGAAGTGGTCATGACATTTCCCTCTTGCCTGGGCGTCAAGGAAAAGGCAGACTGGAATGAGCATTTTGAGAGCGTAAGACCAGAACCGATGAGATGAGGCATTTAAATTAAACGTTCGATATCCATCTGGGCTCGAGTTTAAATTTAGCAATTTTGGGTACATAAATCTAATAAATAATCCTATGTTTGCTGAACTGTTTATTTTGCAATTTTTCATCTGAGTGGCATTTTGCACTGTTTTCTACTTCTTGCTGTTTGACAGCCCATGAAACATTCCATTAAGTGCTCATCGGATATATTAAACAAATATGTTAAATTCTGGAAATTAGACAGAAGAAAAACCACAAACCTGTTATTATAAATAACAAATCATTGAATAATATTTTGTCAATGTAAATACGCACTATATGCGATGAGGCTGAAGAAACATCTATCGAAATCATAACAAATATTCTTATATCGTAAAGCCTGAGGAACTGCTCTTGCAAAACTAATAAGCTCGGAGTTCAACTTATGTTTATAACCTGCACGCGTGCTTTTCTGCTTAGGGTTTACTTGCGACTTATGATGTATGAAGTATGAAGTATGAAATAACTGTGCTGACCCATGAAAAGTGATGACGTAACTTGACGTAATCAATTCGAGGCATGTTAATATTGTGCATTTTATTTTTGCGAATTCTGTTGTGAATAATTTCCTCTTTCGATGCACAATTTGTTTGTTCCTAATATTATCAGACCGACTGTGTAAAAACTCGAGCAACAATCAATGTTATGTAATATTATGCACATTTTCAATGGTAAGAGCGGGCCTTGACTAAATTAACGTAACTCTACATATTTTTATATAAGGGGCGATGAGCTGAAGTCGAAAGTTTTACCATCAAGTTATCTGCCGCACTTTAAAATCGATTTTTTACTTTACGTAACTCAGATGAGTCAGCCTGTATACAAATTCGTTTTCATAGAAACCAAGACGTTTTACGGATTTGAAAAATTCAGATTGGCAAATCTCTGTGATTTTACACCCGAAAACGCAGTATTAACGCATCTTAACAATCCTTTGGTTAACATTTTGCCATTTTCCGCCATGAGCGAATACTGCATAAGTTACCGCGAAAAGGCCCAACATAAAATACCTACGTTAAGTTTTCAGCATATGCTAAGAAATTTTATATATTTTAGTTTCCTTAAATTAGTAGCTTGTAAATTGAACAGGTATTAGTCTTCAAGTTTTAGCAATACAGTATATGACCTAACTCATGCAATGTATTATAGAAATTTACGTGAGAAATTAAGCATGCATTCTTCTTTTCATTCTGATATTTGAATGGATTTGAGGCTCAAATAGCGTTCGATTAAAGAAATTTTGTGTTAAGTCTTTCATATCTAAGGAAAATTTGGAGAATGGGGGTAAAATAGGAGGTTGTTGGATATCCAAGAAAGTTCCTTTGCTTTTTAATATCACAGAGCAAAGTTCATAGATGATGTGCAAAGAACATTAATAAAAATAAGAAAGGTTTCAAATGAAGCCCTTCTGTACCCGGAAATGTTTATTTTAATTCAGTGGAAATCAGATGAAGGCAAGTGTAAGGAATCACGTTGTTTTCCATAAAACAGCATAGACATTGGCATAAGAACTATTTTGTGCAAATTGCTGACTTGTTTGTGCCACAAAACCAAAAAAATAAATACGTTTGCCAATTATTTTTGTTTTACTATGGCAAAAATTGGAACTTTTAACTAAATACGAACAGGATACAGTGGAGATTACTTATAGGAACAATTAAGTTAAATAGGGAGCATGCGATAATATACTTTTTTATAAAACGTCTGCTTATACGGAATTTAGAAAGACGATGAACTGAAGAAAAGTGGTTTCCGCAAAATATTAGTTTACATTCGGATCTTCTGTTGTGCATTTGCAGACTCAAAACGAGGGCTTAAAGTAATCGAATATGGTAAAACAATTCTCCAAAAAAATGGGAAAATTTATTTCTTTCATTTTCAACGGTAAATATATCAATTATTTTTAGGGAAGTCACAAAGCCGACCAACCGCCCTCATCTTCACCTTGAATCAGCTTTGGGAAAAGATAATTTCACATATATTCGTTGCAAAATATCGAATTAACGTACTTTTAAAGATGAAAATTACTATAAAAGTTTTAAATTAATCATTGGTATACTAGTTGCCGATTTTGTTCTGGACGTTCTTTTTATCGGCAATGAGGTCTCCTGTTTGGCTGAATCAACAAATATAACGCAAACAGCCATCTCAACTAGAAATACTATCCAAAAGCTTACTTCTTCAGCAAATTCTTTTATAAGCTATATTAATTTGAAAGTTTTGATAAAACACAAAACAGGTTCTATATTTAATGGCAATCTATTAAAAACAGGGAAAATCATTGAAATATTCACTGCTATTTCAAGGACGATCGGAAAAACTAACTGTAATCCAATTCCCGAAATATCTATGAATAAAAGCACGAGGGTAAGCATGGGTAGCCACTCCATTATGGTGGTTAGGTTAAGTGAAGGTGTTAAGACTAGAGTTACGGTGGAGGAATCATATACCCACATGTTCTTTATTCTAGTGTGCAACCAGTAATACTTTCTAAGGAATAGGTTGACGCGTATCAAAAGGATACATACGAAAACAGAAATACGGATAGCTAAAGTAACGCTCATTTAGGGAGGGTATATGCGAATTTTTAAGGAAAAGGCAAGGACATTCCGGTGAATGATAAACTATTGCTTCTGATAATACGAATTATTTTTTAAAAAATCAAACGACACGTTGAAAGACGGTTTAATGTCCTATAATCGAAGAGGAGTAAGTAAGTGAGTAACCACAGTTATTTTATCAAGAATTGAATTCAAGGGTCAATTAATACATGGTAGTACTCAAAGGGGGTCTAGCCGTTCGATCATGATCACTTTACCGAAAACAATTTATCCGTGCCATGCCATCCATTATACCCTATCCTTTCACATTGGAAAATTGATCAATCGACACATGCTTGTGTTTACGGTCCCACCTGGCAATAAGGGTTATGCTTCGCTTAATGAATGCAGAATGACCTCGAAACAGATTGTATCAATCTACCCATATTTCCTGTTGTCCCTTTTCTC
Organism: Schistocephalus solidus; assembly: GCA_017591395.1. NCBI lineage: Eukaryota > Metazoa > Platyhelminthes > Cestoda > Diphyllobothriidea > Diphyllobothriidae > Schistocephalus > Schistocephalus solidus. The sequence goes on from WEDG01004391.1 coordinate 57,772, forward strand.
TGAAATTGTAGGCGTGGTAATGCATAGCTGTAACTTCTACTCTTATAGTGCTTAACGACAAGTTTTACATAAAACTAAGGCATTATAGAGGATAATTTAAGGTATATCTTGTATCTAAATACGTAAATAGGCAGAGATAAGTATTTTTAGAGTTGTATCAAGTACTTGCAAGTAGCTGTGGTACCTTAACCCTGCAAGTCTTTGGATTTAAATCTTTAACGACCAAGGTCAAATAAATAGCTAAGAAAACTGAGACATCAAAGCTTAAAAATATACTCAGTATGATGTTAAATGGCTGCTTTTAGACTCATAACTCATGGCGATTTTTACGCTTTTTTAATATACGTCGATAAGTGTTTTAGACAAAACCGTGATTGAACATCTAGAGTTTGAATTTTAGAGTTTAATTAACTTTGAATACATGCAACTAACATTATTTATCTAATGTTGCCAGTGGCAATTTTCGTATTATATAACGTGGGACACCCCTAAAACCATTTAACTGGGAGGTCAAAGGTCACGTCGATCGTGCTCGTGAATAGTGAGGAGTAACTTCAGCACTCCACTTCATCAAACGAATTTTTAACACTTTTAATTGATCACTGTGTGGAATTGGACGAAAAGTACACAAGACATGTTTTGTATAAAATTTCACTCAGCAGTTTGTTGAAGCGCTTATTCTTGGATTCTTAAATTCTCAACCCCCCGCCAGATGATCACCACACTTAACACTTGCGTCAAGTTTTCGTTCTGGACCATCCAAATAACGTTCCTAGTAAGCATTTTAAACCAAATAAGTCAAAGTGGATATTAGAATTAACTAATAGCGTGTGTTTACGAAGTTCACTGATGCAAGTTGAGCACTTTGCATAATAGAAGCAGATGCTTTAGATGTAGCAAATAATCTTTTAGCGGATGACAATAAGTAATCAAGAACTATCCTGAAAAAGAAAAAGGAGATGAAACTAGTCATTTTGGGTCTGAGTGGAATAGTCAACCAGTCATAATCCAGTCAAAACTCTGCGGCCTTATCCCAACTCTTCCTCCATTGATGTGGGTTAATAAGGGCAAACAAACCAGCAGTAATAATTAGCAGATAACGAGCTTTCTCCAAAGACAAGAGAGACCGTAATGACCATTTGTGGTTTATTAGTCGTCGTCGGCCATTCTTACGCAACCCTATATTTGCGGACTTGAGATGCAGTAGGCCACAAAGTGGAACCTATCGAACGCCGAACCAAATATAAAACGGGTTGAAGAGACTGATATGAATCAGAACCCGCTGAGGGATAAAGCGATAGTAAACCTTGATCACGACCATGATTTCTGTCAGTAAAATAAGAAGTGCCATTATCTACCACAGGGATTCACGGTGGATGGAATCGAACGCAGTGACAAATTCAAATCTGTAGATGGCCACCGGTTGTTGGTGGCTGAGGGTAAATTTCAGAATCTCGCCTTATAGTGAATATGTAGTCCATACGTCTATGCCCAGCTCAGAATCCGGCTTGGTTGGGTAGCGTCCTAAGGACACGCGCGGCCTGAGATCACTTTAAAAGTACAACAGCAGTGAAATTCGCAGCAACTTTGAGGAGGCTTACGCCGTAGTCGTTCTAGCATCTTGGCTTATCTCCCTTCTGGAATTCAGGCACTAGGATGTTTGAGCCCAAACTTTAGGATCGAACTCATCTATCCACGCTTTTGAATCACTTCATAGAGCCAGGGTGCCAGAAAGGTCACCAGAGGACTCGTCGACTTCAACGGAATACCATCCCCTCCTGATGCCTTGTTGTCACAAAAACTTTGGATGGTTTCGTTTATTTATAATTTTGAAGTGAGGCAACATAAAACTGGAGAGGTCAGAGTGGGATACAACGCCGCTGCAGGGGAGAGTGCAACGCTTGATGTGTTGATCGTTGAAATTAGAAGGTGCTCAAATTTTTCACGCCATCTCCTGACCTTGGCTGAGTTATCAGCAATAAAGGCGCCATTCACATAGCGCAGATGATCCCTCAGTGAGCAGGTTTTACCATCAAAGTGGGGGATACTTTCGATGCAGTTTTCAAGTGCCACCATGGGTGACGGCCTTCTGTATTTAATTTGCACTCTAAACCCCATCTTTCTTCTTATCATCCTTGACTATACGTTGCTGCTGCTGCCGGAGTTGGCGAAAATAACAAAGATTGGGCCCAAATGATTATAATAGCTCAATACCCTTGCCAACATGTGCCCCAAAGAAGACCTGTCCCGGAACACACAAGGACTCACCTAGAAAGAGGTTTTCGGAAGGTATCTACTTGGCACAACGGGGGTTATTATATTTTCAACTCTGCAAGTGCACGAATGAACACCATGGATTTGGCTACCTATATTTTCACCTTTCTTCCTGAGAAGCGAACGCGAGAAAAATATACCTACTGAAATAACCCTAACGGTTGGTTTAAAAAGCTCACTGAACAAGACGAAGACAAAAATGAAAATGAAGCAAATTAGAAGGTCTACACTAATTAAAAGTTGACGAAAATGTGATAAGCAGATGGCATGTCAAAAGAATGGACGCTCATCAGAAGGCGATTCTTAAGTGTCGAACGTTTCGTTTACCAAATTCGCCTATCCAGTTTGAGAGCCTCGAGTGGCGCAGTTGGCTTGATGCGTAGGCTGCCAATGCTGAACGTGAGGCTGAACTTGAACCCTAGTCTCAACGTGACCTGTGTCACACCAAGCCCCATTGAGTGCACGCCTCATTGATTGCACGCCGTCACTGTCTGTTGACATGGCGGTTTATAAAACCAGGTAGACAGGAGGCCAGCTGATGTTGCAGTCGACTGAAACATCGGTTAGTCTGCGAAATCACTACTGAAAACGTCAGCGTCTTCTAGCCAATATCGCTTCCATGACATTGTTGCTAACGTCGTAGGTAGATGATTTATGACATTTTGGCAGTCCATTAAAGACGGATGAAAATTGATAAGTATTTTGTGCAATTTTTTGCAGGAATAAATAAAGCCCAAATGACCCGATATTTTAGGATGCATTGCTGGGTACTGTGGAAGTTAGCGAACCTTGGAAAGGGAGAGAGACCGACAGGATTTAAAGATAGCGAACGTGGATGGGAAAACCCAACCTCAAATAGAACGGTGTTCAATGATATTATGACACAAAACTGTGAGAACAAACGGTAAGAATTGTAAAAAAGGCCTTTTAAAATATACTAACCTGACAAACGAAGAAAATTACGATGACACCAATAAGCATCACGTCGGTCTCCTGCTGTCGCGTCTTTACTCCATGTTCAACGCGCCTTCTCTTGATGGAACTGTTAATTTCGCGTACCAGAAAGACATTAAGAACGGCAATTATGACAGAAGGAATGCCAATGACGAGTATGCACCAGGACCACAGGTGATAGCCATTTCGGAAACCTTCTGACTGTCCCAGTGCCGAAAGTACATACCATGAAATGTTGGTGTGATGTCCACCCGCCTCAACGCTCGTGCCTATTCCGAGGCCACCGCCGGTGGACAGAGGAGAGAAGACAGTTAAATCCATAAATTTGTACTCCAAAAAGCGGGGCACTGTGAAGCAGAGACTGACAAATAGGATGCAAGCAATCATAAGCTTGCTGAGGGTGATTGTGCAGAAGCGCTTTGCAATAAATGGATGGCAGATCATCAAATACCGGTCAATTGTAAAGGCAGCGGTCAGCCAATTGGAACAGACCTGAAAACAGGATTTTAAACCAAGTTGCAATTTCTGGACACGAACAGCTCAGTTCAGCAAATTGTAATTCTTATAGGCGTATGGCCTGTTACCATGCTGTAGGTAGGTGTTTTTAATCAGCAGATGCTGCAAAATTTGAATAACATAGTTGAGCATTTTTAATTATTCTCGAACATTCGTACAAACAGCGATTAATGGGCATTTTTGTGAAGGACCATGATAACAATTTTTTAAAAATCTTGTAAACATCCAATCGTACCGCAATGCACAACAATAAAATATTGAGTTACAGTTATCAAAGATATGAATAACTTCAGGAATGAACCACTTAACCATCCAACAATTTTTTAAGGAATGTGTAATACGAAGACGGAAGACGTTTTAATCAAACATCTAAAGTCTTGCAAAGAACAAATCAAAACTTGCTAATTTTTCTTAAACCATCATTTAATTTTGTTCAAGGATAAACATACGAGAACATTGCATCATGCTGTCAAATAACAGAAACTTCACCGAAGTTGGTACAACGGAATATTGAATTGAAGAGCACAACTTTGGTTTGGGATTAGTATTCGTCTATGAGACAATTTTTATGCTAGCGTCCCTAGGTGAACAAAAAACTAAAAGAAACTTTTTTTCCGCTTCCGGATAGTTTATATTTCCATGGTGGATAAATGTTCATATTTGGATTAGATTGCAAAGAAATTATTTAAAAGTGAATCTGCTAGGAGGATGGTCGTTTAAACCATAAGAAGTAGTTGCCTCAGAATATACATTTTCTTTAAATGCCTATTAGAATCATATTTGCGGAAATTTCGGGCTTTAAAAAGAAGCTATCTAAGCCATCAAAAACATATAATTATTTGAAGAGCAATTATTTATTGGTGAAATATGCGTACGCAGATCTCAAACCACTTGTCTTTATGTCACTTAAACCTTTTTTTTCAAATAATAAGTGAAGGGTTGTCAAACATCAACAATAGAAAATAACAGCAAAATAGGTATCGGTCTACATGTATTAGCAACACATTTTCAAAAGTAATCGAACTTATTTAGAAAAGAACCCTTTTCAACCTCAGATACTGTTTTCTTAAATACAAGTTGTCTTTTATTTAAAGGTTCAGTTAACAAATTTCATAGGCGCATAAAAAATAAGAAGGTAACTGGCTCCTTTACCATGGGAAAATTTATCGTTATTAATGAAAACGTTCCTCTGATTCGAGGGCACCCACCCGAAAAAGTGTCTTGTGGACTGGTGAACAGGACAGTATGCAACAGGAATGTTTACTCCCCTATAGCAAGTGCCATTTTGGTAACTCTTTGAGGATCTGTTTAAGTGTTAAATTTAAAGGTAAGAATTTGGAGTACATTTATTTTTTTAAAGGACACGGGAAAAGATACGTTCCTAACGTTCAACAAAAGCCAATCTTATATACAAGCCAAAACATTTGTTATATGTTTGCCTATAAATAACGTTTTTGAGCCACCCAATTCATTGTTAAAACAAGAAGAACACGATTATTACAGATATAATATATGTAGCAGTTAATGTTACTCACTCTTTTAGCTATTCAAGTAGAATCCAAAGGCAACATTTTAAAATCAGCACTAACATTCGCGCCGACAAGTATGCATTACGATGTGAAGGATTAACACAGAAATCTGAGATCTTTAATACCTTCATGCATTGGTTCTTACATTTAATCTGCCGAGGGGTGATGGCCCTCCATGAAAACTAGTCCTGTGTTAAAAGTGAACACTTGGATTTTATGAATATTTCATGAAGTTCTTTGAAAACCTTATAGATTCAAGTATCTGGAAGATTGCTGCTTATACAATATTGTGTTGTGGGTCAGTGCAATATTGTCTAAAGGGATACAAGTATGCCGTACAGACAACAGGCTAAAACATATACTTTGATGTATTTTTTATAATAAATTAGTTATTCTTAAAATCTATACTAATAAATGTGGTATATATAGGTTCCAAACCGTTTGCGGTTTCTTAATAATTTGGAGTCCGATGTGACGTCGCATTTGAGTTTAACCCATAAAATCGATAAATTATATACATACCATATAAGGAAAATTATCTATTTTTATACGTTTAAAGAAGGCACTCTTAAGATCTGATACTGCTTTGCAATGGATGCATTGTCTTTTGTATACCTCCCATGCAGATAAATTTTCATTTGAAGGACTAAGCCGGAACCGTTTTGCATTCACAAGGCAATCGAAAGGCAGATGGAAGAATTCAAAAGTATAACTAAGCTTTTATACCGAGTACCAGTTTTCAGGCAGCCAAAAAGGAAATTCAAAAGCCGGCATATCGACTGACTGAAATATTTTGGGATAAGGTAATACGATAGTCACTATTGCAAGCAAATATATGTAATCCATCACAAGTGGAGATGCATTTCTAGAATTCAGGGAAACATTTCATGAATTTGATCCCTTATTATACAAATGGTTTAAGTGGAGAGCGAGTGGTCAAGACAGACTCAAAATTGTTTCAGCAACCTACGCCTTTTCTTTTTGTACGTAAGGACATACAAGCCATATAAAGTTGTTCTTGCCAGTGGCCAGTGGCCTTATGTTTGCTCAACTGAATCTTGAGGAGCTGCTCTGCATAATGGGCTCGCAGTAAATAAGTAATGCAGTCAATAACATCGTTCTATTTGTCCTTTGACGTTGCGTGTTTGACTTTTTAAAAAGTTACCTATATTGAGACATTTTTTGTTTGGTATAGAGAACAAAATCTTCTTGCTTTACATTTTCCTTTTAGGTACTGCGGTACAAGAAATCTTTGAATGTAAATGCAGCGGTATTTTATCCGCATCTTTTGCATAATTCGATTTTCTCGTAACTCGCGTGTTTCATAGACCTACTCAGACGGCATAATTTTATTAAAAGCCTTGTTTGCTGTCAGAATGCTTCCTAACCATCAGGAGCCGGCACTCTAAATTGACCTTTCCTATGAACACGGTGGCCGGGAAAGTGAACGTCATATATCCCGAAAAACACTACATGTAGTAGAAAATTGGAAGAAGTTTTTCTAACATTGTCCTTCTGAGTACATATATGTTAAAAAAACCGCATGTTTTGCTGCCAGCAATATCCACTCACAAAAACAGAAAGGGAAAAAAAGCACGATAAATGCTATAAAAAAGATTTGCATATTTTAGGGAATTTAAATGTATCATCTGTCAACAGTGACTTCAGGAACGTTATACGCAATATAGAAGGCCATGGCACAAACTGGTAGAACGGATATAAATATTTCAGGAAACTAATATCTCAAGCATTTCAGACAATAATTGCCTTATAAATAAGCTTTCACAGAACATAACTGTAAAAGCTTCCTAGGTGGGATATACAAAAATGCAAATAGGTAAACTTCTTGCAAATAAACAAACGGCTTCAATAGCTTCGTTTTTAACCTTCCTCTACATGTAAAGCCTGAAATGTCTCCTTTTACGTTCGTCCTGCCTAAGAACATTACTTCTTTACATTAAGGCAAATTAAAATAAACAGTAGGAAACTTTCATAGAAACTGAAAACACACAGTTATAAATAGTTTCAGATATGTCGTCCAGTTTAAGCACCCACATTATTTTTACATACTGTATTGCCCACTTAAATGGCGCAGTGGAATTTTGTAAAGCCTGCTTCCTTGGTGTCCAAATATTGCTAAATGCATCAAACGTTGCCAGGATTTACTGAAATCACAGCAGACTGAATTTGTATGTATCCAACAAATGGAACGCAAATTGCTGCCCTTACGTGTTTCCAATAAATTATTACTTGTTCAATAGTTGTATATTATTGGCTAAGAAAAAACTATTGCAATTAGTTATTATTTAATTAATATGGTTGTTGCTGCATTCAGACCTGTATATTAAGATCAAATTGTCTTCGCACATTTATGCAAAACTGGGCGTTATAACTAAAGGACACTCCACTGAGCTTTGTGAAGGTATTTGCCTTTTTGAGCATTAAGGCCGAAAGATTACGCAGTAGACAATTAATTTGGAATTTTACTGTGTTGTAAGGCCCGAAAAAAGAAATTACTTTCATCACGCCGAGTCATGCCTGTAAAACGGTGCATGGCATGTTGGTCGTCAACTTCATGTGAGTCTTTCGATTTGACTGATGTCACTCCCAGCAAAATTAAAGTATGATTTGCATGCAGTAAACTACGGCAGAAATATATATCGTACACCTTCGAAATATCGGTCCAGGAAAGCTAGTATTTAATCCAGAGAAATATATTTGTCAATAATTTGCAAGGGAATTTGAAGTATTTTGACTAGGCTCATTGGCCGCATTTGCTACCCAAGGCAAAAATAAACCATGACATAGGCGGGATTAGGATAGGTGCACGTAAGTTAGTAAAATCTATCAGAGTTTATTGTCAAGCATGTGCGGGAATTCGCTAGAAAACTGGGGGAGTAAACATAGAACTCCTGTTTTTCAGTTAATCCTTACAGCTGACAGACGTTCAAATGGTCATCTAGCACGAGGATCCCAAAACGCTGTCATTAAATGTGGGCATGGCAGTCAAATATGTTGAAAAGTGTTACATTTTTGGAGGAAAAAAACTTGATGGGAGCGTACCGTGCTCATTTTTGGCCTTCTCATTTAACAGTAATTTCAACCAAGTACTTATGTCTCATTGGTGACTCTCAACAAGGTCTTGCGGATTACAAACCAATCCCCAATAGTAAATTATTTTAACCGGCTTGATATATAATTATTCGCAAACACCAGAGGAATGATTGGTTTGCTCAGTCTGTAATGTGATCTCAGCATTAGTGAACTGGGGGACGTGAGAATTTTATAGATTTTTAGAAAGACAGTTTGGCTAGGTTTCGAGGCGAGTATCAAGCAAGTGTATTAGGAAGCGTCGTGACCAACAGCTTCATTGAAAATTCCTTTTGTTGAGGCAACCACCCTCCCGGATTATTCTTATATAAAGGATAAGTGTTAAGGCCATAAAAACCTGCTGCCATTGTACAAACAGCGTCATGAACGACTCTGTTCGTACTAAAGGTGTCTACAATTTCTTGTAAGCAACAAATTTAAGAGTAAAACATCCCTCATGATTAAGTAACTGGGTGTTCCAACTGGATTCAAAAGGACTGCTAAAGTATCAGTTATTTCCCTTTTATTAAAAAATCTCTGTTTAAAGGGCTTTAATTTTTTCTGCCGATGTTAACCACAAAAAGGATGAAGTGGAAAATCGCTGGGACACGCCCGGACCCTTCAAATCCTGAAAGTCTGCATCGAGACGCATTTTATGTTCGACGAAACTATCTACGAACAGGTAAAGGGCATGACAATGTGGTTTCCAAATTTAAAAAATCCTAACCAGGGCAGTCTTGCAACGGTTGGAATCACTGGTTTTCCGATCCTACATACCGAAATTCTGGGTTCCGTATGCAAATGATACTTTCATCATTATCGGCCGGGATCAGGAGCTGACATTCAAAGAAAGTCTCAACGCCATCTATTTTTCAATTTAAGATGGGGATGAAAAAGACAGGTGGCCTTTCTGGAGGCCCTCGTATGCCACAAAAATGGTGGTGGTCTTAAAACCAAAATGTTAAGCAAACGAGAAATAAGGACCCAATACTGAAGTTAAATAACAAACGATAGGGGCGCTATTTTTGTGCATTGAGAAGCATTGCAGTATAACAGAAGACAGGGTTGCTGAATTACAATATCTTCGAAGGTTACTGAGAGCGAATGGCTACCCGCGCAACTTGTTCAATCAGTGCATATGCAGCCAAAACGAGTAACCAAATCTAAACTGGCTCTAAGTTTTCACGATCTCTTTCATATGTAAAGAACGTTTTCGAATGCCGTCGGCCGCTTGCGAACAAGTCAGAAGGTAACCATCGGCCGCTAGGTCATGAGGCCGAACGTCCCACTCCCGTTGCAAGTAATTTCTGGGGTCATTTGCCTGGTCTGTTAAAGTTGCGTACAATATAGCTACGTTGAAGAAACCAGGAGATTACTCTGGACGCGAATGGCCAAACACACAGTAGTAATGGGGAGACAAGACGCTTACTCTCAGGTTTCTGCTCACTCGAGTCTTGGTTCTCAGGCCCGCAATTAATCTATAAGCGCAATGATCTCCCATTCGCGTATTCCATGCTGAAGGTTTGCCTGGGCAGCGGAATCAGCCGAATAAAAGTGCGTGAGAGACTGACACTTCCAAATGACAACGAGCCAAATTACAGAGTAATTAGCACAACAACCCCCAGTACGGATGATGAAATAACGGCCATTAACCAGTTGGCAAGGGCGGCCAAGCCATCATCGCATCAATTACGACCCCTTAGCGGTGATCGGGAGAGCAGTTAATTAGAGTACGCATGTGGTCACATAACCACTACGTAATATAATACTACGCTCCATATGCCGCCAGTACTTTTATCTGCGAATGTCTCTGATGATGGATTTGAGTGAGAATTGATATAGTTAGGCCAATGAACATCTTATTTCAGCAATCGCATCTTCTCCTTCAGAATTTCTTCTTGGAACGGCCTGTTTGCTTCCATAAACAAATATTTAATTGCTTGAAACATTCTGAGGATAGAGAGGTGTAGGTAAGTTAATTATCGAAATAAATACTCACTCGGCTAGATATTTTACCATGAAAAAGCTAAGGCTATCAACTGTCCAAACTTATCTTATTTTCTGACCATCAGCTAAAAATGCTCTCTCTGTTTCGGCTTTGTTCGGCTGAGATCGCCTTAAAAGGAGAGAGACTGGATCGATTGTAGAACAGGGTTTATTATCCAACGTTTACTATTAACTCTTGCATACATTGACCAAGATAGAAATGGTAGATACGTCAGAGCCTTAGCTATTTAGGATAAACAACGCATTTAAAGTGACGCTGCCGAATTTAAATAATGTGCTTTCAACTCAGAACCTATCTCTTTGATCGGTGAATGAAAACTAAATGAGCGAAGCATCCTCCTTGTGCAACTTCTCGCTTATTCTAAATGGTTAGTCAGCTTTTTGCCTCTCCGTCCAAACCATCTTTTCGGCTTTCCTCTGCTGAACTCTGAAGGAATCTTAAGCGTCTCACAGGCCAATGTGGTAAACTGGCACATGTTGATGCTGATTTAGACGATCTAAACAAACATTTTATCCACACTTCTACTGACTCCAATCCCCCCACAAACAACCTTTCGTTTCTACCAAGCGTTTTTTCTCCCGTGTCAGTAGCAACAGTGGAGAAACATCTGAAAAATGTTCGTGGTTCAACTGCTGCTGGGCCGGATGAAGTCTCACCATTTGTTTTGAAATACTGCTGCTCTCAGATTTCCCCTATTTTGACACACCTTATAAACATGTCCTTCAAGAAGTCAAAGATTGCTGACATTTGGCGTTCAGTAAGAATCACTCCCATCCCTAAAAAGTCTGCTTATTTTGGTCCTAAATCTTTCCGTCCAGTCGCCTGATCTTCCGCTTTACTGAAGATTGCTGAACGAGTCGATCTCGATATAATTAAGCCTTTTTCCTCCAATTTCTCCGACCCATTACAATTTGCCTATAAGGCCCGGCGTAGTACCCTAGATGCCGTTGCCCTTGTAGTACTTTCGGCTCTACGAGAATTAGATAAGGGCTGTCGTGCGTACACATGCGCATTTCTTGACTACTCCTCTGCCTTCAACAGCATCCCGTGCCATTTCCTTCTTAATAAAACATACGCGTCTGGCTCTCCCGGCTGGGTTGTCTCTTGGCTTGAAGATTATTTTACTTCACGCACTCAATTCGTACAATCCGGCAAGCGGAAGTCTACTGACCTTCCAATGGTAGATTGCTTAATTCATGAAATGTTGGGACCACATTTTAGGGCGTTTGTATGAAAAACGTTTATGGGATTATTTTTGTTCCTTGTATTGAATTGATGCACATAAAGCTGTACATTGATGAGAACTTCACTAACGCTCCGTTTATTTAAGGGAAAACGGGGCAAAACAGGGCCAAACCAGACGGTTTTTGCTACCCAGGACTTTTCCTCTGCTATTGAAAGATCATGATCAAAAGTTTTGTTTCTGTGCGTTGTACTATGAACAGACATTAACATAAGACAAAAAAGTGTCACTATCTCTTTTGAGATAACAAAACATTTGGTTTTGCCTTCAGAAAATCAGGTAAATACAGATTTGAGAAATAACATTTTTTTCAGGAAATCAAGGACAGATCCAGTTTAAAAATGCAGTTTTTTAAATTTGTGAAATTTTATAATAAAAAAGTAAGTGATATCCTTGTGTGACTGTACTTTGTTTTACCACACCGATAAGGAGGAGCTAAAACAAGCATATATTTATGAGAAGCCGCGACATGATGTCAATGTTCTTCGTAACGGGGTAGGCCAAAGATGTCCTGATAATTTCCATTTGCAGTTCACTATGAACCACTACGGAAACACAAACGAAAAGAGCAGACGATTTAGATTTCTTAACGAAATTTAAGTATATATTCGGAAACTCGGCTATGAATTTGAAATCATAGAACGGGGCTGAAAAGGTAGCAAATATAGCAAACATGCACCGATAGAACGTCAAAACTGAGTTCTTTTCTTTTCATTAGATACGATATCCCTTATTTTCAGCGAAGTCGCAAAACTGGTTTAACACCCTCCTCTTTTCTTTGACTTTATCTTCAAAAATAGCTAAGTACGCAGACATTCGACAGCGAAATATATAATTAAAGTGTTTGTTAAAGAGGTACTTTATTATAAGAGATTTCTAATCGATCTTAGGCAAATTAATTGCCGAATAATGCTGTGGGCGTTTATTCGTCTTAGCAACGTGTTTTCGTGTTTAGATTAGACTAGAAATATGTCCCTAACGGCTATCTGCATTTGAATGAATGTCTCAGAACTCAATATTTTAGTAAATGCCTTTAAATATATCTTATTTTGAAGGTTTTGATAAGCAAGTCCTACTGAATCTACATTTATGGGCAATAGACAGATATTACAGGAAAACGTTTAGTTTTTACCAAAATTTAAAAGACGATCTGAAATTCATCATAATCCAATACCCGAATTACTTATAAAGAAATTTAACAAAAAGAAAGACCTCTTAATATGCATAAAATTGTACGATAACAATTTCGCTTACATACCTGTGAGCATGTCATGTTATTAAATATTTTATTCCTGGGACGTTTCTGCCGGCAGGACCAAGTGAAAATCTGTTTGCCTTAGTCGACCACATCTTAATATATATATATATATATATATATATATATATATATATATATATATATATATATATATATATATATATTGTGCGCCTGTAACATATCAACTAGCCGATAAGCTTTGATTTATCCTATAGAAAGTTAACCATCAAAGTCCATCGTTGAGCAGGTAAACGTGAGTTGTGTGAACCACAAAGAATAAAAGATTTTTTCTTGGGTGAAAGAGCTTTCTCTGATGACTATACTCAGCCAATTGAGCGGGGACGTATCCTCTTAACGATCCATTCGAGTTTTTAAATTTAGACTGAGCCACGCGTCTTTTTCTCTGCCGTACTTTGTCAGGTTACCAATTACATCAAATAGAAGGGTAAAAACCTTCATTTAATTTAGAATCTAAGGTCATTTTCGGACTAATACGACATCTGTTTCTGAGAAAGATGGTTAGGTAAACAAATGACAGATGTTATAGACAAGAAACAGAGAACTATGGAATTCACACTGACTGCAAATCATTTGGATTTTTAATGGGAAGAAACTATTTGTCTCTCGAATGTGAAAACGGTGCCTCTATTGACTCTCCAGTCTGGTCTTTGCCTGATAAGGAAGTGTAGTTGCGTCTTTTGGTAGTTTTGTCGTTCGATCCAGCAGAACGATTATTTTGTGGTTTGAACAGGTTTAGTGTATACGTAAGTGATTCCGGATTTTCACAGCCATGACTGTAATGACTAGAATCAAAGCTATCTCTAATCCACAAAAGGGATCGATTAATGGCCCTTTTATTTATTTTGTTCCCATTTGTACGATCTACCGACTTAGAATTTCTAAAAGGTGGATGATGACAGTTACAGTGCTTGGTAGTAGGCTTTTGCGTGGGTTTGAACAGTTGAAGCGTTTATAAACCAGGATAAGAAGCTAAAGGACACAAATCAAAGACACTCTATGCTTTTATTCGCAAAATTAGTTGGAGGTTTTCTCATCCATAATTTGCTAATAGAAAAAAAAACTCCAGTACCGCAGAAGTGGTAGTCCAACTCCTGTGCGTCACGGTTACCAAAAGCAAATAACTGTCATTTTTCAACCAGTTGCTTGTTTCCCGTGCTTTTATCTTAGGCTGTAAGCTTGATGTAGGTCAATTTAACTGATATACTTCCAAGTTCGTCCATGGTAATGAAGTATACTAAGGAAGAGTGGATATCTGTAAATTGTTGCTTTATCTTTTGCTCAGAGAATTATCTTGCTTAGAGAGAGCGATAAATATTCTGTGATAAATAGGTCTGGCTTCACGTGTTAAAATCCTTTCAGGTACAGAAAATGTGTACAGGCTCCACAGAACGCAAGTTAACGGTGATTGGGCTTAGTGCATCTTAATGCACTTTAATTGCATGAAACTCCTACGTTGAGAGAAATTTCAGGTTTAATTGCACTTACTGAGCTTTAGATGGATAAATGAAAAGTTTTAAACACATATCTAAATACTTTATTACCAAGTACTATCTAGGAGTTTGCGAAATCTTGCATCTTCTAGTGACTGAAATTCAAGAAGATCTTCCGCGGTTTTAAATAAGTTTTAAATAAGGGTAAATTTAGGGGCACCAGATACTGACGTCCAACCTAAGTGGCCTGCATAATGAACACTGGAAACCATTAATACGTTTTTATGAACGTTGCAGGATATTAAACTAGCGAGTATACCTGCCCGAACATACAGTTCTGGAAAGTATCGCAGTAGAAGTTGTAGCTTCGACCACTCCAGCTGGACCGCTTGATGCAGGCGCGAAGAAAGGACAGTTTCCGCCAACCGCAACGACGGACCTTGGTGGATGCTTTGGTCTCGCCCCATCCGAACACTCAACTCCCATCTATAGCTCCATGACACCGTTGTCAGCAGGGTGGTTACAATCGTAGTTAGGCGCTCAACGATCGTTCACAGGACTCACTCGTCCCGTTGTGCCTTAAGGCAAACTCTCAAGCCCCGCCAGCATCCACACAACGGCTGGTATCATAGGCAGATTTACCTCATCTATAAAGACAAATGAGACTGGAAGTGTCAATTTCTGGCTTATTGGCCGTCGTCAGTCAGCTGTAACCAACCCCAGGTGGAGCATCACCGGAGAATCAAATCCGCAACCATTTGATCAGAAATCCCATGCTCTGAACATTGTGTATGACTGGCTGCTGGCCGCCAATAAGCCAGAAATGGCCATTCCAGTCTCCCTTGTCTTTGTCGGTAATGACATTCTACCTAGGGTGGCTACACTCTGGTAATCATGCATGACCAACGAGCTATAATACATAAAAATATCCAGTGTGTTTATGTGTAATCACACGCGGTAGGCCCCAAACTAATTTAAAAACTCACCTCACCCCTGAAAGGAAATATCGTAACAATAAGATAACATGCGATTTCGAATGCGACCCAGGCTACTTCCAAGCGTCTTTCCGCTCTTCGATTGTCTTGAGAAATTTTGTGGATGACTAAGCTGCCCTATTTGTGGGTAACCCTGCTTACTTTCTTGCATACCCGGGGCTAGAAAAGGTGTCCTTAACTGCTGAGTAAACCCACAACTGCAAGCTCACTTTGGCATTTTCGACGTTAAAAATGCAACCGAAAACCTACAGTAAATAACCGTTCTCGTCTCAGTCCTCGCGCGTCTCCAAAAAAGGCTTGCTACAAGGTGGGCATAATAGCGCTTTGGGTACCCACTTCTCTGGAGAGGGTCAACTGGATGAGATGGGTGTCGGATGCACTTTCTTCTGGAGCGCACGCCCACGACCAGAGCACAGAAAAGTTAGAGTAGGTCTTGGCCATCAGGAACGACATGGACATCAGAGACTAACTCACGTCAGGGGCTGCAACTCCGCAGAAACAATGTTGCAATCGTCATCAACGCCTATATACTCCCAGTTATTAATTTGATGAAGCGAGGAAAAGGTTATACAGAGACCTACCCATATTCCAAACACGTGTGTCGACAATATGCTAGCCGCAGAGACATGCCACTTTTCAGTAAGTTATGAGCAATCATCGCCCTTACGCTAGCCAGTCATCTGTAAGTTCATATGTAGCAGGAACTCCGTTCCGAAATGCCTTGAGCATTCCAGAAACACGGCAGGACCACATACAAGATCTTCGGGGTGCCCAACTGCAGGACAAGTGTCAGGAAAAGAAGATAAAGCTGTATGCCATCTCCGTCGATCTGACCAAGTTCTCCGATTAGGTAAATCTGAATGCACTCTGAAAAGTCATGTTTAATTCCAGATGCTATTATTCATTCACTCCACAAGTAAAACATCCTTAAAATGGAATGGTGGCCTTCATCATAGACGATGGGGCAATCTCGAATACATTGACGATCACCAAATGCGGTGACTCAGGGGTTCTGAATCGCTCTCAGTCAAGCAAATTTTATGCTCGCCACAACGGCAGTGGATGCCCAATGTGAGGCGAGGACGAATTTCGGTATCAATTAACGGACAGATGGGAAACTATTAAACATCCCTCCTCTGAATTCACTTTTGAGGATATCCGAAACCAGTGTTCACGTCATATTGTTTGGGGATGAATGCGCACCATACACCGTGCAGTGTAGACCGCTTCGCCTCCAACTTATCCAAATTTGGACTGATCATCAAGATGGAGAAGGCACAAACTAATGCAAGTGCTGAATAAACCAAACCGCTATCAATGTCAAGGGAACATGCCTCTCATTATGGAACAAAGTCAGATACCTTTGGAGTACGATATTAAGAAAATCTCGATCGATTATGAAAGAGCAAGGTGCATCTTCAAATCCTGTCAAGCTTTCGGCAGAGTTACGAACTGCACCTGGAAGCATCGCGCCATCCTATTTAACACAACACTGAGAAACAGAGGGCATTTTTCCTAACAAAACTCGTGTACAAGACAGAGGTGTTAACTCATTCGCAGGATAAAAGCAAGGAGAAGCAAGCATCTTCTCTGTGATGGAGTGGTTACATCGTGCATATGTACAATGCTGCGTTTCTCCAACCGATTATTCTATGCCGACATAACTGCGAGTAATCACAGACAAAGCGAACACAAATTCAGCATAATGACAACTTCAAGGCATCACTCAAGTACCTTAAAATCAGCCAGCTGTCCTAAGTAGATTGTATTCGAAATCGTCATGCATGTTAAACTGCCGTAAAGACTAAAACAGATATCTTCTGGGTCAACCGAAAAGCCGGGCCCAACGCAACGAGAGAGCATGAGGCTGGTAAGAATCAAGTGTTACTAGCCCATGAAGCCAGCATCCAAATCCTGCCGTTGATTCAACACTGGCAACGGACCTATCGGTCAATGATAGGCCTCGTTGAAAATCAGCAGACCCAACGTTGTGCCAAGATGGCCGGCCCACCTTTTCTCTCACAGCAGATAACCGCTACGTCCACCAATAGCACAACGTATGATGACACCCCTACCGTTCTGTAGTGTATCGCGAACCATGTGGATGCACTTTCAACCGGTCACCATTTTATTCGCAATTTTTCACCGCATATAGGCCTGGTCAGTCACTTGTGAATCCATCATGCACAGCTGGCGGACCAGTATCTGTATTCTGGACAAAAACCGTCACACGAGATTCATTCACACACCGCATGGGTCTGGGGAAAACCAGTGTCAGGAGTCAAGTATAGCTCGTTTCACGCGCTTCACCTGTTGGTACCCTCAAGGCCATTCCCCCAATGCGTACTCTTCTTCGGTCACATGTACCTTCATAAGAATCCACGGTAAAATGTCGAAAACCTTTCTCCACCACCAAACCTCGTTATAACAGACATTGTACTGCACACGGGCCCCCTTCTTACAGTCGACTAAAGGACAGAACATGCATCGCCCAGGTCAGCGCCAGGCATGATATTTGGAACAAACTGTTGCCTGACAAGGTGGGTTGTGACACATGTAGGTGGGCTTATACAACTTTAAGACCCATTGCGTTCAATGACCGAGAGCACCTAGCAGTCTGCCGCTGCATAGGAGAGAAAAGAGGGAGTGAACCTGAATCAATGGAACGCATCCCCACCGTCCATTGGCGTTTTCCTCACTATTAGAATTCAAGTGCACTTTTAAACTTCAAAACGCGCAAAAGGTCGTGACTTGAAAAGTAGCTAATTGCCTGGATATCTCAATCCTCTTAGTCAGCATTGCATGGTTGTGGGCTGACCGGCTCGAGTTCTAGAAGTCAGCTTCAATAGCTTCTCCTTATTTGGACCTGCATGACACTTTCATAAACTTGAAATTCAAGGCCCGTCTTTCTATTAAGATCCGTTTCATCTTTCAGAGCACAGAACGTGTGTGATGCGCGTAGACGGGAAAAGTCATTTTATTGGACACCGCACCCCTCCCCATCTCCAGCAGTCTTGATATTTTCTTGCCGTCGGAGGTCGATGTATGGGGCAGGCAAAATTGTGGTAAAGGCCGCACAGTTCTGCTTCACGAAAAGTTATTCCACGTAAAAGTCACCAGTGAAGCGCTCCCTCCGTGAGGGCACATTGTTTATTTCCTAGGTCACGATGATCGATGGTCGTGCCTGTGTTGCAATTGTGATGAAACTAATTGCATTGGCTTGTAAAAATGATTCACCTCAGAGAAACACTTATCAGTTGACTGCAGGTGCGTACATGTCGACAAGATCATCCTTTCTGGGAAAAAAGGCACTTCAGGTGATTTCCAGTAACCCATGTTATTTAGCGTGATAACCAGGGTGTGTAGGTTTCCAGAACGCAGAGTATAAAGTTCTCTTATCCTGTGTGACCATGCGAACGCAAAAGAAACTTAACGCAGGTGATAAGTAGAAAGACTATATTTAAATATCCCAGAGAATGTTTCAGCAAGTGTAGTAGTTATGGGCGTCTTTGGTATAATAAAATAATAACGTTCAAGGAAATAGTGTGCTTGGCTTTTAACGCGGTCTTCTAGAAATAAATGGATAAGAAATATGCTGTTTGAAGCAAAATGTGAACTGCAAGACTCAGTTGTGACCGGATCTATTCCTGTTGGTCGTACAGTATCACAGAGCATGATATCTTCAAGTATGCAACAAACAAACGCTGTAGACGTGATGGGTAAGGATGACTTACATGGTTCCGTAAATCGGGCATGAGAACAAAAACTGCATGAAATACAAGTACCTTGGCGCCAAACTCTAGATAAGGGATAAGGATAACTTAGGGCTAGTGCTAGGTTAAGGAGATGGGCCTATTTCTATGGCAGGGACTAAACACAGAGTCACCATTGTTACTTGAGCAGGGTTTTCTTATTCCCGTGACCTGTTTAGAGAGCAATATTAGTAATCCTTACCTCGTACCGACGTGAATGGGACCAAATGAATTCCGAAAAGTTCTAATACAAGATGTCTTTACCGATCCCTAGAGCAAAAATATTAATAGGAAACGGTTCGGGAAAGAAATCAAAAAGGAGGCTGTTAGTGCCTCCATTGTATTTATTTCTTTGTATTTTAACATCCTCCATTATGATCAGAGTTAAAATTCTGCATGCTTATCCATATGAAACATTTATACAGATACTGCTGCTGAGTGGATTACACACTGAAATTCTGACGATCCTAATTTTGAGGAAATTTTGAACGTCATGATTTTTTTCTGTTGAAGTATGCTATCTCCTCGCAAATCATGTGTTCTTTTGGCAGAGATTCTCCGATATAAGCCTTTCCAGATTCAGTTCTAGACTTTATATAAACTTTTGAGCTGAAATATATCAGAATTAGCAAACGTGCGTTATACTTACTGCTTGCAACAAAAGTTCTATGCAAAATTACTGGAAAAATTTATTATGCCAAGGGCAAAGTCAGATAGAATCAACTTACGCAAGAGGGAGCTGGTGTGCACAAATCAACTGCGTGCAGCACTCACATTTGCTGTGCCGTAAACAAATTAATCTACTAAACACCTGCATTCTTTACTGCCGCACACGCACTACACACCGATTGTCACTGACTCAAAATGTCCGCCAACCTGCCTCAAACGCTAACCACAACACGATCTTTCCAATTTGATTCCCTTCTCTAACATAAAAACTTCAAGTAATCCCTTTAACCCCTAGGAAGGTTAAATAACCATAAAAAACGCTAAAACGAGGTCTCTCAGCTCTTTTAGATGCATCATGTGTTCACAAATGACAGCTTCGGGTGTCTCTGAATTCCAATAGCACTGTAGTTGATACAGGAGAAAAATATTTCTCAATGCTGTTTTGCTTGTAGTTAACAGGCCTTTGTGGCTGGCAAGCATTTTGCCGGCAAAATTTTAAGTAATATCAATGAAAATAAATCCCTGTAATTAAAATACAGACCGTTAAGTCCTGCCTTATAAAGAATGATCGTTGAAACAGGTGCCATTTTCAAACGAAACCGGCTAATAACACTCATATACCCTTGTCGGCTGCCATTCAATCTTATCTGAAACGCCAGTGGCTGAGGTACTGCGACCGTGTTTACTGGTCCTCCTTGTATTATCCATTGTCCAGATCATCTTAGCAAGTTAAAGGGTAACAGGAAACTAAAAGATCATAAAAAGAAGAAACGGAGGACAAATAGCGATTGCTGACGGATGTAAGGAAACATTTGTTTCTCTAAGACACTTCGAACTTCCGCTGACAAAGACTAGGTAGGAAAAAAGACCTTATGAGAAACAATTTCTTGAGAGCTGATGGGTAATTTTAGAATTCCCTCAACAATCTTCAGTCACCCAGCTAAGTGCCAATCGCATAAAGAAAGCAGGCAGAATACAAGCGCCTAAATAGCAGATAACCGAATTTGATGTTAAAATGTATCCTCTGTGTTAAACAATAATGTAAGAAAATTACTACTTCTATCAGAAGGCTGACCTCAGATGTATGTCCGTTTTAGGAAGGAAAGATTAATGCTGCGCCCTCAGTTATGTTTATGCAGTGTCAGTGACCAACACAAGGCGTGAAAATTCCAGCTCTATTAAACACTGACCCTCATGGATGTTTAGTCTAAAATGAGAAATACCATCACCAGGGCATTTTCAGGATAAATTACTATGTACCGTACATGAGAGGGAATTGTTTTCCAAGCATGAGCATCTGATACTCACTGTAAATGACAAAGGCTTATTTTTAGCGATCGTTCTTGAGTGGGTTATCGGAGAGGGCTATGCAGGAGAAAAGTATTTGTATCGCATCGGGTTTTCTCCTTAATGTAGTTATGCTCTCTCAGTAAATGCTGATAATTCCACCAATAAAGAGGTCTGTACAATATCCATTGCCTGCCTTTAGTATTTCCTGAACTTATTTTTCAAGAGGTCAAATTGTTTGAATTCGATTTTCAACTGTCAAGTTGCAGTGACTAACAGAGGATATTTGTCATTTCAAGAGATTTCTAGAAACAGGTAATTTTTTTAAATGAACAATTTCGTATACTATGGTGTTAAACTCCCTATTTCGGTCAACTTATGAAGTAACACTTATTTGAAACAACATATATAGTGATATTTTGCTTTGCACTAGCAAGCATCGAGTTTTTTTGATAACTTCACGTTCACAATGAAACTATATTTTGCGCAAAATCCTTACTATTTTTGGTGATTGTGTCAGAGCTGCATGACATTTATTTTTGCGAAGACTACATGACCGCAATCGTAAGACGTCTATATAGTTGAACCTAAACCGTAACTTGCTAAACGTTTGAGTAAAATATCAGTTTTCAGGGACGCCATACACTGCAGAGAGTACTATCAGCACATTAACTCTGGGGTAATCAAACGCAAATATGAGACTATAAAATCAATTTTTTGGTTTCCTGCATTGATAATTGCGCCTCTAGGTGACTTAACATCAGCTAATCAAGAAAACGTGTTCTAATTGTAAATAATTTAATTGGCACTAACCCTGTTAATTAGTAAATATATAACGCAGGCCTTCACACACCTCGATATAACAGTCTGAAACATGCCAACGAAATTGTGCTGACAGTGTGCTGGTTTACTTTTAGTCACCAATTGGAAGTTGAAAGCGAGGTACACATGAGTTAAGGTTAGCTCGCATTGCCGCTACTTACAAACTCGACGATTAAATGCCTACTTTATAAGCTTTAATGACTAACATCTTCTTTTAGGCAGTGTTGTTGAACCGTTTAAAGCAACGCAGGATTAATAATATGACAAAACATTTGTATGAATGCGATGAACGGTCTAAAGCTAATGTACTGGGTAACGTTACGAGCAGAACTTTGTTACAGATCTTCAGTTTGTGTGCACAAAATATATAACTTTGATTAATAAACTAAAACGCGGACCAATCACATAGTGCTTATCAAAGGGTTTACGGTGGTCTATTCAAAATTTGCGTCAGGAAAGTTAACAGCTTTCATTTCGTGGTGCTGAGATGGGTTTGGAACCCGTGAAGAAACATCAGCTTAAATTTTTAAATTTCTATTTTATTCAAATTATTGGCTTAATACGACCACAGTGCTGCAAAGCCCAGGAAGGAACTGCAAACCCTAGAGTTCATGGCTGCTGCCGGTGTTCCGTCCTACCTTTTTTGATGCTCGAGTAAAACTTAATCAAAATAATAACTGCATAACTTTTACTCATTTTTTCTGTTCGGCAACAGTAGGTTATGCAAAGCACCAAGAAAGCCAAAAACGTAGGCTCATGTAAAACGGGACCGGTGGTAATAGGGGTTTTATGGGTGGGGCATTACAGCGGGTAATATGAGTAGTATATAGGCCTGGAAAAATTGTATGTGCTATTTGTTTCGTTGAATTTATGCAGTTAATAGTGCGTATCTGTTTAAAGGGCTCCATAAATTTAATGGTCATAGCGGATAGCGGCGTGAATGCACAGGGATAATTTTATTGCCGGTTTTACCAGCACAGTCTTCAATAGAATCCTGTGGATTTGAAATCGGCGTATAAAGGCTAATGGTTCTGGAGTGAAACATTGGCAAATTGCAAATGTTTCCATCTTTGGTCATAAAGTAAAACACTAGGCTTTGGTTTTGGCTTTCTTGGTACTGTACATAACCAACTTTACCTTCTTTTATTTTCCTATTCCGTGGCGTAATATGAACTGCCCACAAAACTAAACGTATTATTCTGTTTTATTGATATATATTTAGTCTCATTTACATCTTACCCTCGGCTGAAGGATTTTCTTTGGGTTAACCCGATTCGTCCATAGGAGATTATTAGGGAGCTCATAAAAATACTCACCCAGAATAGCGTCTGCCAGTTATAAAGTATTTTGGAATAATTTAAATTCACTTTGACATACGCGGTGAAACGCAAAGCGCCTTCAAATAGATATGAGGAGGTAAATTCTCTACTTTAGGCATAGCAAATGACAGGCAGATTGACAGTTTAACGTGCGCAGTATAACGTTGGCGGTTTTCAGCCGTAGACAGAAGAAGCATATCTGTTGAAGATGCAAAGAATTTCTTTTCCTAGATATAACTTCAAAAAGAGCGTAATCATTGGTTTAAAGAACGTGACAAACCAGTGTTACGTGTTTAACTATCTGGGAACGAAATAAAATCAATAAGAGGTTGGAGAGAAATTTTAAAAAAAGAACTGTTAATTAGGGTTTTTTTACAGATACAATGTCAAAGACTGCTTAAATTTGCCCATCAAGGACCAACATACCGTCATTTATGAATTCACTTGTGATGTTGTTCTCAGCTTATTGGTGTCGATGAGCTCGATGAGCTCATACTTAGGAGAAATCGGCTTATTTTGATAAATTATGGAAATACTATAAATGCATGGCTGTCTTTAAATGGGTGTCTTTTTTCCATACTTGAACACCATTTTCGATTGGAAAATGATTGAGTGTTAATCGGATAAATTTCTTTGTATATAAACACCTGTAGAATGAAAACACTCCTGGGCCAAAAATTGTGTAAGCGCATGCTTTTGAGATCTCCATTACAGTACAACAAGAAGCAGTTGAAAATAATTTACAAAAATATTTTCTTATCAGTAAGTTTTGTTTAAATTGACTTGTTTTACATTCATGTAACAAAGTTCATCTTACTCTTAAGGTTCCGGGCATTTTAACGTTCCTCAGTGTGTTATTTATCACTAAGTTTTCATTTTGACTAATACAAATCTTCACAAATCTTCACACAGATTGCCACTGCTTATGGCCACACTTCTGATGCAAGTGCGTTACCGTCTACCTGCACCAGCCTTAATAACAGATTCATCAATAACGGTATAGTCAGTTGGGTTGGTCTTACATAAGCTCATGCGTCTCATGGTGGAGTCACTTGAGAGGAAGTTATCTTTCTATAAGACCTCTGACCAGATTTGCATGCACATAACTTTGGCAGCTGAAAAAATTAATGGCATGCTGCATGACGTTTACGGTGGGACCTGTAGATAGCCTTAAATGGAGGACCTATCGCAAGCAAAAGGTAGGGCTTTAAAACCTTTCCCACCTCGGCAGAATATTTGTTGATCAAAAAGGGACACTTTCATGAGGCCATCAGCGTCAAAGTTGATTGTGGAGGCTGGCCTTGAGTATCTTGAGAAAAGAATGTTCCCCACTCAAAAACTCTGCCTGTAGACGCACAAGGCCGATACTACACTCGTCACCATACACTGCATTAAAGTTGAGGACTGTAAGAGACAAACGATCTCAGTCGTCCAGCCTACAGGATTCAAGTAGGAGTAAAGGAAGGACATACGTTTTCCTGAGTAGACGCACTAGGCCGCACAAGGCCACACAAGACGCACAAGGCCGATACTACACTCTTCACCATACACTGCATTAAAGTTGAGGACTTTTAAGAGACAAATGATCTCAGTCGTCCAGACTACAGGATTCAAATAGGAGTTTAGGAAGGACATACGTTTTTCCCGAGTTTCTTCATTTGCAGTAAATGTGACGACAAACTGATGGTTACGATTTATTATAAAAAGATCGAACTGCCATAAATTCTAAGCTATCACACAAAAATCGCTTGTTTCAGCACATACGAAGTTCCAAACGTGCACTGAGCAAGAAATGAGGAATGAGTTGTAACAAGTACAAACTGAGAAACAGAAGAAACATCATCACCGAAAGCAGTGTCTTGGGAGGAGTTCTCGCAAAAGAGACTGAAATAACAAAGCAAACGTATCAGGTTTTTTCAGCTGATCCTGTAACTTAAGTGCGTCGGAAAAACTAGTCGATGGCTATGCCCGCAAATGCATGAACCTTTATTGGCTTTGCCCAGGGAAAGAATTGACGCACGAGTTGCAACCATCGTCAAAAAGATGGGTCAAAAGTTCACATTTGACGGGCTCAGGGGAGGATAACACAGCAAGACATATGTCAGTGACTTGACATCAACCGACCACTCAGTTAATCACCATAAGGACGTGTATGCGAAATATGTGGCATTAAGGTACTGTTGTACTTTGTACAGTGAAGACGTTGCTCTGCCTGTACCAGCGTGAAGATTGGCGATTCCTTACACGGTTCGTTTGGTTTTTCCGACCGCTAAATTGCCAACTGTTCTTCAGGCGCCATGACAACCATAACAGTCCATGTAATGCAGTGCACATCACAATAGCCAACCCACTGTCTGGGGCCTCATACATCTGGCACATCTGTGATCAACTAACTGCAACCCGTCGCACAGAGAAGAGGCAAAATGTGTTCCGATTACAAGACATTGTTTATTCCCAGGCATGAAAGTTGCGGCTGACCATGAAGCCCATATAGGCGTTCCATTTACAATCTTATCCTTAACTTCTCACATGCCACAGTTAAGTAATAAGAATCTTGAAGCTCACTAAGGTAGGAAATGTCATAAAGACAACACGAAGAAGGTGCCATTGCATACTCGCCCACAGTCCTGACTAGAGCAGATTTCTCAGACCTGTTTGAATTTTCCCGAGTTCTGACTGTCATACCATTATGTTAGTTTTGAGAAGCATTCGGTTGTGTATAATAAGGGGCAAACAGCTGATTCTTGAAAAGTTTGACATCATCAGCAGTTCCCTGATGTACATCAGTCAATAAGCTTAATCCTCCGAGTGCCTCCAAGTCTCCAAGACCGATCAGTTTCACGTGTTGACCATAAAAACGTTCTAGGTTAGCGCACGTCCCATGCTGAGGCACGCTGATGAACAGACTGGGCTCTTCACAGTGTTAACCAGATAAGCGTCTTCCCTGACCAGCTCCGTGAGCCATTTTTGAGGCTAAAAATCCTTTTCCATGGAAAGTTAGCAACTCCCCCTCCATGATCCTGAACAACAGAACTACCTCTCCACCAGATACTGTATGAGTTCCACCACTCAGATTGTTGAAGAGGATGCGTTCAGGTGCCGTCGTCTATCATACAGGGCAGTCTTCAGGAAACTGTGAGCGCCGGTGCCCAGGCGCACGCCACGTCTGCGCTCTTAAGCAGAGTCCTCTATACATTCAGAGGGTTCGAGGCATAGCTGAAAATGATCATTTCAGGAAAAAGACGCCGGTAATGGTTGACTTAGTGGTGGGGGTATGACACAGGAATAGGAAACTCTCTCTGCAACAGAGATGGCAGTACGCTAAATCACGGTAGGAGTAACTATTCCCGTGTCCTTATCCTCTTAATAATCCTATTCGAGCCCGGACTACGACCATAACTTTATCCTACTCATGACCTTAATACTAACCCTAGCTTTAATCCACGACCCACCCATGGCCTATCCTTGGAATCTAATAGGTGGCCACCAGCATTAGTCAGGGTTCTTGTCTATGCCCTGCTGTGACGTATATCCCCATAGCTTGACGATTAACTTACACCTAATCGATTGAAATGCCAAACTGAAGGTATGCGTGGACTATAACTGAGCGACACTGCCATCAATACTTGCTGTTACTTGCCACTGCAACAACAACTTCCATGGCAGTTACGCCTTTCCAAATTTGGTATGAACTCCCAATTATAGTTGAGCATCATCACTAGTCTCTACAGATTCAGTAACTGATCACACTTCCCGGTGTCAAAATTAAGCACACTACAAAGCTCTGAGTTCGATGACTTTATGTAAAGTTCCACATCTCTTCAATCTTAACTAAAAACACCTTGACAGAAACCGCAAAAATAATATTAGTTTAGGGTTTAGTAACCATCGAGAAAAAATGAATATTCAAGGCTCCTGAAGCTAAGACTAAAGAAGTGCATGTTCATGACAGTCGAGGGATGCTACAGGCAACACACTCAGTGACCATAAAGACTCCACACAAGAATTGAATTATCAAACACGTTATTGCAGAAATTTAATGAAAATGACTGGCGCTAATGAAACCCTAGATCAGAAAATGACAAATGGTCAACTGGTGCGAAGAGCATCAGGACATCAATATTACTTACTGTATTTAATTTCCAGTTGTTTTTTAGGTTAAGAGCAAGTGAGCAGACTTAAAAGGAAACTGTAAAGAAACTGTAAAGTCTTGTCAAACCGTAGGACATGTAGGTTAAGGCGTGCACATTTAGGTGGAAGTGGAGCATAAAATGGAAAAAGGTCACTGTATCCTAAAGTTTTAAAAGTTATCAATAAAGCATCTCTTTCGTAGAAACCTTGCTTGCTGCTTTGTGCATCTGTTGCCTACACTGTGTTGTACTTTACATGAAAGGTATCTGGGTAAGGATAATGTTATGGCCCTTGAACCGGACAAGGGAATAGGGCCACCCTGCCTATGTGAAAAAGTTGGCCCTGTGCATAATTCAAGCAAATATTCCTGTACCTTCATCCGAAAGCTAAGCCTAACATAAGCGTAAGCCAAACGCTTAATCCAAACCCTAGCCCTTACTCTACAGTTACCATTAACCTTTTCCTTAACCCTTAAGATAACCCTGATCCAAGCTGTAGCCCTTACTTTACAAATAACATTAAAATTAAACTTTACCTAAATCCTTTACCTAGTTTCCCCAGAATTTCATACAAAGCCACTTGAATTGTAAGTGTTTTTTGTCCAAATACCCTATTTCAGGAGTCATATACGTCATCCTCATACTTATCTGAAATTATATTGGTAGGTTTCTTCGGCAACGGGTTTCTTTTAATGGCTTTTATATCCCAGAAGATTAACCATACGCACAAAGGAATTCGTACGTTCACAGAACAAATTGTTTTGTCCACAGATACCGCTAGCTTATAACTGTGGTTCTATTGCATTCTGCTGCCTAGCTCATGCCGAAGAACGAAAACGGACTACTAATTACGCCCGAAAAACAGTAGATTGGCCTTAGTCCGGCGCAGGTCAATGAATCTAGACAACGATTTCAAACTGATTGGGAAATTTTACATGATATTTTTATGGTGAGCAGATGGCAATTTCGTCGAATTCATCATCATTTTTTGCCAGATGATTCCAAATTTAACATCGCCAGTTTTCATCAAACATATGGACTGCGGAGATAATTAATTTAAGTATAACAGTTTTAGACTTACGCCTATAGAAATATAAAACGCTAACAACATCTTGATGGTTTTAGACTACAGCTTGGCTCCTTTGCGCCTCAAAGTCCACATCATGAACTTAAACTTGCTAAATAATTCTGATGGAAATTTTATTTTGCTCGAATGTTCTGTACTCTGCTTTACAGATCCACATATCAAAAGAGGAAATTGGAGAATAAATAATCTAGCAAATTACACACTTTGTTTATGATATAGGTCAGGAACCAGGTCAGGGGATTTCCTTCGAAGAAAATTATTATTACAAAGAACCACCTAAAATTGTGGTCGAATTATATGTATATCGGTTTGCAAGAATGTATATGGCTTATTATTGGAAACTAAATCTTCTTTATTAGTCAGCACAGAATATTATGCTTGGCGATAAGTGAATGCCTAGAAATGGGTTTTACGCGAAAGTTTAAACAATTCCATGTGATTATCAGAGCTTGCATATGAGGGGGCAAAGCGAGTGGGCCGTGTGGTCTTGACACTAAGACTGTGCAGCCCACTTTTACCACTGCATACTTGCAGTTTCAAAATCGTTAGTTCTGGCTCGTATGTCATTCCTGTCCAATTTAAACTAGTTGCACGAATGGTCTCCTGCAAAAGCACTTAAGAGGCCTTGCCGGGTAATAAATTAAAAAAGTTTCCTTGGCAGCAATTAGTAGCTAACTTACAGTTGTGAAATAGTTTGAGCAAAGTGCTCAGTTGGAGAAGTCTACATCTAATAGCAAAACACATCAGCGCTACCCTGTGTGTCTGGTGAGCACAGATGAGAACGGGGTTGCTAGAAACATAAGCAACAACATTCACCAACGAATTAGTTCTTAAAATTTAAATGCGAAAACACATTTTCGTTAGCCATGCCTGAATTTGTTTCGCTAGGTGGAATGTTATAAAATGCGTTTGGAGCAACTAGTGTCCTTACAAGGACAAGTAAGAAAATATATTGCGAATCGCCCGAAAGACCCAATAGAAGGGTTCCATTGGCCATCGTTCGCCAGGCCAGGATTATTGTTTTACATTGCGGAGCGGACGCTTGTTTACTATCGTTCATCGAAGTGCATACGCTGTTACGAGTAAAAGTCAAATGGCCAACCCGACAGATTGACAATCACAGGATGGTCATAGGCTAGTTCTACTCCACAGACCTTTTTCCTTGGTTAAGATTGCCTTTGATATCTACCTAGTGACAGCAGGCAAAACTATCATGGTAAAAATTAACTGACCAGACTTATTAGCTTCCGCTTTAATTGCTTGCTCCGGGTGATTTTAAAAGAGGAAAAACTGTTCAAGGTTACTCCCCACATGACTGTTATTGTTACTGTACTTTGATTCTGATTTTCAGCGTTAAAGGTTTACCGTGGCTAATAATACGATCCTCATATTTTGTAGGTTTTGGATGAAAAACCTGCAGTTGTGTAGACAGGAATATTGTTACAGCTCTCAAAGTCCTACCGGTTATATTTATTCACCGTGCTTATCGCAATATTTGCCTTTCCATGAGAATGCGTTCATATGAAACCAAACCCGCTCTCAGTGTATGCAGCAAAGCTTACAGTACCGTTTAAAATTGTACTCTGTAGCTATACCGAACTTATAAAATCCATGTATTTGCTAACCTATGACACCGTATCTACAGTCTACTGTGTGTTTACTAACAACATTGTTCGTACCACACATTAGGACATAAAATGGTTCTTATACATGCGGTCTGCAAAATGTTTCACTTAGCTAAGTTGGGATGATTCTTGTTTCTGAATCTATGCGTGTTCCTAAGACCACACAAACCCATTTGTTAAAATGAGAGCGATAGGCTACGCACCGTTTGGAAAACGGTTTGTTACTCCATTCCTGACCAGGGGAATGTTTGTTCATTCTCTTACGCCAAATATCCTTGACAGATTTCTGGTGAATCATGCCATGTCAATCCCAAAGGTGATCATCACAAGAACCAAAGTTTTTTCCGCCATAATAGTGTGATTTTGGAACTTTTTCTATCCCATTTCCATACTGTGTACGTGAGGTTTTATAAAGCTCTGTGTGACTGGCGTTTATCGTCATCAGCATTAACAAATGTGGGTTCTTAAACGCGATTTCTTTTGTCAACAAACTTAATGCTTAAAATCGATGGAAAAAGAAGTCTGCATGTTACTGAACTTGACCAAGACGTTGTACGCCGTTCTCACAGTGTCTAGTTGCTCACCAAAATTATGCCTTAAAAAAGTATACTTAGAAATCACTGAATCTTTATGCGCAAACGAATTACTTGATATGGTAACTGAAACCCATTGGCCGTTCGAGCATTTTCTTAACCTTATCTCATTTACAGGGAACAGGCAAAGGAAAGGGGCAGAATAAATTTCAGGAATTTAGACTGGAAATTTGCGTTGTTCTCTCTCAACCTGGAATATACTCCAAGCATTTACATGCTTAATGATAAGTTTATGAGCACCTTCCACATTCGGCCACACAATGAACAATATGCATTCACGCTAATATCCCAGAACGTTTACAGTATCAAACCAGTTAACTTATAAAACTTAAATTTTTGAAAATACAAAGTAAAGGTGACTATCAGTTGGTGTCGTATCATCAATCTAAATAGTATTTTTTGTTAGTTTCAGAGTGCAGACTATTTTTCGGGCTTTTTAATTTAAGAAGTTTGAAAATACAAATAGGTTTGCTTGAATGGGAGGAGAACACTAATTGTCTTGTTTGTTCCAAATATGCAGGGTCACGTTGCGCGTTATAAGGGCGAATTGAAACACAAACGAGCTTCTATGCTTAGTCCCGATGTCACCGAGGTCAAAAAAGGCCGACCAATTACCCATCCAGCAGTTTCCTTGGGACTTATTCTGAGCTTCTGCATAAAATAAAGGAGGGTTGTCAAGTATAAGACAAACAACAAGCGGAAGACATAACTAATATAACCTCAGCTTATTGGTTTTTTGTGGCCTTCCAAGACTAGGACTTGAGAAAACGATTTAAAGGTGCCTTTTATTCAGAGCATGCCTTTACAGGTTCCTCTGCAGATATAAGCCACCGTGTAAGATTATTTTTGATTTCGTTTTAGGACCCTTTGCCCACAGAGCAGTGGAGACGTAACTATATCCATTTTAACGTCAAGTTTCACAGTCAGCCACGTAAGAAATAGGTCTTTACGTCTTGAAACGCTAAATCATATGCCACTATATCTTGAGGGCGGATGTATTACATCCCATTCATAAGCGATGTCTGAATACTATTACCAGGAGTTTAAAATTCTCAGAATAAAATTCTTCCTGGTCATAAATGCTTATTTTTAACGCAGTTTCCGAAAGATATTTACTCTAATTTAACTACAGAATAAGGATTTGAGCAGACATCATCACCGACATTTTATAGCATATCTGCTAACTCGCATCTACTCTCTCGTATCAGCTAACGAAAATTCCTAAGACACGGTAAAAATAACATATCTCCAAGGATTTTCACCTTTAAAGAAAAAACTTTAATTAAATTAAGCGTTTAACGATGGTCAAATATCGTCCTGCAGGACGAACTCCTACATGACGTTGTTGCTCCAAGGTTTCTGAGAAAAGTGTGCCCAATGGTATTTGGATAATATTTCATATGTTATTTGGGTGCTCACTGATCGGTTATAGGACGCACTCGTCTCGTTGTGCCTTGGGGCTAACTCTAGAGCCCCGCCAGTAGCCACAGACCACCTAGTGATATAGGCATAATGATATTACCGACAAAGACAAGGGAGACTGGAATGGCTATTTCTGACATATAAGCCGTCATCAGCCAGCCATACCCAACCCCAGGCGCTGCGGCGCCCAAGGCTCGAACTCGTGACCTGTTGGGCAGAAGTCCAACGCTCTACCAACTGTGCCACGAGCTCGTTGTCTTGCCGGTTTCGATCGAAGATATTAACAATGGTAGTTGGTCACTCACCACATCAAAGCCGCAGTAGGAAATGGTCACCACCCAGTTTTGCGCAATATACTCAGACTGAACGTCCAGCAATCTAAGGCAGACAACGTAACCTCCACAACGACATCAAGAATTCATCCGCCCAGTAGCTGTGATAGGCAATCAAAAACCTACCACTTAAACAGAATTCAACATGCCCACAGTGGAGTAAATTGAATGACACTGGTTTACAAGATGCGGGTAGGCTTTTTATTTCATACTTAGAAAGGATGACGTCATTCGCTTGAACTCCTGTTATGCAGTCTAGCGTTTAGTGTCTGCCCGATTGGTTACTTCAGTGCTAACTCCAACTGATTTTCATGCTGATCTGTAAGATAGCCGCTGGCTTTAAGGGAAAAACAGGACAGATTGCGTGAAAACCATGCTGACGAATGCTTGGACACTATTGTCGATAAAGTTTTGTTTAGCGAGGCATAATATGCTTAAAGCATTTACTTATATCGCTATGTTATATTATCAAGTTCCAGGAACTCGAGTTCATCCATATGTTATTTGCCGAATTGTAAA
The DNA here is from genome assembly GCA_017591395.1 of Schistocephalus solidus. Lineage (NCBI taxonomy): Eukaryota > Metazoa > Platyhelminthes > Cestoda > Diphyllobothriidea > Diphyllobothriidae > Schistocephalus > Schistocephalus solidus. Next base: position 90,647 of record WEDG01004391.1, read on the forward strand.
TTTCAGTTCAGATGGCAGAACCAAGCATGTTTTTCCAAAATCTTGTGATAATGACAAATACCATGCTAACCTTATTATATATTTCAAATGGAAATATATATCCTTTGTCATTTTCTTAGGTGACCTGACGTTACGCGCTTTTTCGCATTCCAAATGGCAGCTTTAACACCAATCATGCTAACATAACTTGTGTTTTCAGTCAAAATGTCTTTCAGTTAGTCGTTTTATTTGCCGTATTGTGTTCTGAGTAAGACGAACAAGTAACAAAGTCCGTCCCAATCTCAAACATTTGTGCGAGTCTAAAAGGAATCTTAAGACTGCTTGTTCAAAGTCAAAGGCACTGCATATCTAATCAGTGAGAAGTTACTGTACCTTAATTTAAACTATTCAAATAAATTAAAACGATTTTACTAAGTTCTGCTCTATATGGGAGTGGCCTTCGTGTATCCTGTCCATCCCAGTGTAGATGAAAATACTCCATGAAGTTTGAGGTAATTTTTCAAAACTTAACCAAACCATTATCGGCGTACGGAGACCAAAAATCGGTTGCTGGCTAGCCAAAACAACCTATCAAAAATTACTCATGGTTGTCACCCTGCCACGATCACAAACAAAATTCCCATGTTTGTGGAGCATGTGCTCTTAATTTTTCCCTACTGGTGATATTTTTGTGGCTTTCTCGTTCCTCAATTAATTTTTATGCGATAATAGTGTCTTGACATTCGCCTACTAGGAAACCTGGTGTGAAATCGCGTTATAAAAAGGGAGTATTTGCAGAATGTATGAGGTAAAGTATTCTGAAATTAACAGTTGATAAACTGCATTGAAAAGAGAATTATACTACTGCATGATTTATGCCTTACTGAACTTCAGCCTTTAAAAGACAATTTTTATGCAATTATCTAGTTTCAGCACCCTGCTCAATCAAAACGGCAGATTTACTGAATATATCATTAGGTCATAGCGATAAAATTAGCGGACGACCAAATTAAACCCTGGACAAAAAACGTGGTAAATACATGGCTGTACTACGCAAAAATCACGAAGCGCAGCGTGACATAGAATATCGACCCTCCAACCGGAACGTTTGCAGTATACGCCGGCTGCAATAAATAAACAAGCTAGACTAGAGAAAAGAATTCAGGAATGCGGAAGAATGAAATTGAGAACGCGTAAAACACAAGCATGTACTTGTACGTGTGGTTGAAGGGCATAGAGAAATTTATATATTCTAGGTAAGTTAGAAGGCAATTTTAAAAGTCTAAAACTGAAAAGTGACTTAAAGTTATTTTAAAATAAAACATTACCCTTGGTTGAATAGGACGCAAAAATTGCTTATAAGTAAAGTAGACTGAAAATGCAGAGGACGCACTACTTACAACTCTATAGATCATGCAAAACCCCAAATGAAACTTCTCAATAGAAACTGCATTTTTACTAAAACGTAATATGCACTTGTTTGGTCGCAAATCTCAAAATCACAAAATAATTTAAAAAATGTATTAATCGAACATATATCATGCTTGCATATATGATATTTAAATTATTGCATTTGGTGCACCAGGTACTGAATTTCGCTTCTCTCTCAAGCAATTGCAAGCTGCAAGGTGTACCTAGTAGTACTTGCACCTGTAAAATTATCAAATGTGTCACTGCTTCAGAAGGTTTATTCCATTCTACCGATACTCATTATATACAGGCTACTTGAAAGGCCATAACTAGATATTTCAGTAATGTCGACTTTCTGTTCTGAGCAAACGTCAGAACAAATATATGTCTTTTTATATAAATTACAGAATATATCATACATGACATCTCAGGTAGTAGCTAAAAACTTAACTAATGTGGTTTGCCGATTTTATGAGTGTGTGACGCATCATCAGATCATTTTGACAAAAGATACAGTATCCGGAGAATAAAGTTGACTTAGAACTCTCCCTTAAATGTAGAAGTTTGGTTCATGCTAAGGAATCCGCTTCTTCTCTGTCAGATGGGTAGTACCAGCTTGATTATTGTTGCTTTAACTTGCTCCGCGTGAAGACGGTGCACTTAACCATGGGTTAAATCATCTAAAACATTTGAACTAACGAGAATCCCAAAGAAATGGTAAAACTGGTTTTTCTGCAAAATAGTACATTCTAGGAAATGTTTTCTGTAGTCAAAATCTCGCTTCATTTTCCATTGTAAACCTTTTACAATGAACACTCTTGAAAATGGCCTTGCAAATGGATGAGATACAACGGCGTTCTTTTCAGTTTTTTCATTTTTATTTGATAAATATCTTGATCTGTTCCCTTCCAAATGAAACGACAGTGTTGAACAAAACATAAACATAAACAATCCTGTGTTTAATTGTCACATTTTACGTAACTATTTAAAGTAGAAGGTGCACCCCCCTGATACCATGGGTACTCAAACAGACCCACATCACCATTAAAGTATAAGATCAACGCAGACATTTTGCATGCTCAAACGTAAAAGCTGGGGCTCGCTGTTGAAACTGTTAGGTAAGGCTGACAGTATCATATTGTACGAGTTGTTACCAATTATCTTTTGTACAATTGACCCTCTCGCACATTTAAAAAAGCACTTAGCATCTTAGTTTTTTTATTTATGCCTCAGTTTACGTAACTTCCTGCAAGTTGCACATCAGCGCAATCTTTGCTATTATAGCAATGCATATAGGTTCTGAAAACTGTTCAATAGATCTCAAACAACCTACATAAAGTCATTTTCTAAAACATTGATTTGCACAGAAATACATTTTACTTGATCTTTAGAACTATGGAGTACCATTCGCTTTCCCAATCGGTCGCAGATCGTCCAATGATCCTATAATTTGCAAATGTGTCGCTATTTGTTTTCTGAGTGAAATACTACCCAAAACAAGCGGACATCTCCTTAGTATTTTAACTTAGTCTATTTGTATTCATGGAATATATTCTTTAAAAAAACTATAGTTAAAAAGTCATTGTTAAATAGATTATCCAATATTAATAGATAAACTTAGACAAACAAATTGAACATTTGTCTGAAAAATTGGTTACAAAGAAAATAAAAACTTGGTTTAAGAAACAGTAAAAAGGAAACTTTCTTCTCAGTTAATTTGTTTTTCATTAACATTGTTAAGAAATGTTTTAACGAAAGGAATTCAAACTCAAAATAAAGAAAATATTGATGGCTTTAATGGATCAAAATTTGACAGCCTTCACCTCAGTAAATATTCTTAGTTGGTATAAAAGACAGTTTCCTTTCTTAAAATTTAATTAAACATACACTGACACAGGCATATTATTCGACTCATGATTTACCATAATCATGAACCGAAACATTATTTGCAGCATATTTTTCGTTTCAAATACCTCTTTAGACTAATCAGAAAGAAACTTTGCTTTTAAAGAACCCAGATTCATGCATTCTACAGCAAAACCATCTTACCTGTTTCTTATAAGAACGGTAAATATATTTTCAAAAAATTACTATAGGCAATAATATGAGTAGGACCTACCTGAAACAAATTTGCGAAGGCATGGAAAAATGGATAGCATTTAGGAAAAAAATGCATATCCGCCCATAAATCCCAGCCAGCTACCCCTAGCTGCGGAACACGCGCATCTCTTACTGCAACTAGGATTGCAAACAAAAGCATCAGTGCGTCAGAGGCTGCGAGTGCAATCAGATACATGTTCGTCGTAGTCCCTCTCATCAATTTAGAGGTAAGGACGCCAATTGATAATAAGTTTCCAATAAACCCGATGCAGGATATTGTTAGGGTTGTAACACCCATGATGTAATGTCCAATCAAATCTTTTGTATAAATAAATCTCAGCGAATCGTTTACAATATCAGATATTAATTCCTCAGAAAAATTTGAAATATTCAGAGTTTGTGATAGATTGGTGAAAGGCGGTTCCTCGTAATTGTCTTCCATTCTTAGAGGCGAAGGTAATGTTTCATTGTCAGTGTTTATTACCGGAATGAACGTAAGAGCACGATATCATATATGGACGATTTGAAATTTTCTTTGACTTTTGGTTTAGTGACCTCGTATTAAATATGATGCGACAAAACACTTATAGGTCGTTAGGGCAAATATTATGCATCGCATTTATAAAGTAGATTCCAAACAAATGAGGTTTCTTCTTCTGCTCAAAAACCGCATTAGTTGTCATCACTTAGAATGGTCCATAAATTACTGGCAGTATATCTTTAAAACTAATGGCAATCAGTTATGCGTTTGCAAATCTTCGGTGTTTTATTTTTAAAACCGAATAAAAAATTGGATTGAAGTCGAATAAAACTCATGAAGTATCCTTGAATATACAGACGTCTCCTCTTGGCAGTGATGAGATCATCTACCGAAGCGTAAATGTCAGATGAAAATTGGGAACTTCAAAGTAAAAACTGACTAGCAGAACATACTTCAGAAAAATTAAGGGCTAAATAACACCCAAAAATGAAACATAAAAGTTTATTTTTCTACATTTTTGGATCCTTTTATGTTAAAGTTCATGTTCTAAGCCATCAAAAACCGTTTAGTTTCAAAGCAAATGTTAGATTATCCATAGGCTCTGGACACCCCTCTGCCGCAGTATAGTTGGAAATGGAGAATTAAACTTATGTATTCATATTTGGTCTTCTTCATGCACGTGCCTACATTATATTATGTCACTTAACCAAGGATTATGGGTAAGCTGAAATAGCATCTTCCGGCTTATTTGCTGCATTCACAAAATAGCACTGCGAAGCAAAATTTCGATTCATCAGCAAATAAATCTTAACTAAGCCAGCGTCGATTGAAGACGATGCAAATTCAGTGGGGGTACTGCCTCGTCAGCTCATATTAGTAAAATATAGTCATAAATATTTCCATGCACTGATGTAGGCTTAACTTTGAGCATTAAAAATAACATTAAATGCTATCTTTCATTCGTCGTATTGTTAAGCGGTCATATATTCTGTGCGAGGAAAGCAAGTAGTGAAGCTGGATGCCAAAGTCATCAATTTTTACCAAATAATCTTTATGTAGCACCTCGTTGAAGGCTTTACTAAGATCAGCATAGATAAATACCACTAAGATTAAGAAAGGTTAAGTGCACCTTTAAAAGTATCCTCCCGGTAAAAATCTTTTATTCGTAGAGCCCAGAAGCCAAGTAGCTAGGCCGAAATCAATAATTTTATTAAAATGTAGATTATCTAGGATTTCTTTTTCAAAGCTGTTTATGCATGCCCTCGATAGTCACTGACATCAGCTCGAGATTCACAATTGAAACCTGAAAGTATAATTTTGGCCTAAATTCAGCCCGAAATATAAAATAAGATTAATTAACTAAGCAACATATGAAACCTCAATCACTGTTTGAAAAGCAATTTCCGTACTGTACGTTCCAAATAAATGTGAGTTTTTAATCGAATTATGTGATTCTGAATGAGATCTGAGGAGAAAGTGGTTGCATTGAGCCTTCTATATAAAAGCGGGTCACAGGGGTAATTGGTTAAAGCTGAAAATTAAGGTGTTTTTCAAGAGTGCGCTAGATAATCACGCTTTTTTCATTGTCTTCGATGAAGAACATTTTGTTGTCAATTAGCAAAATGGACAGTTTTTGACCATTCTTCCATGAGAACTGATGAGGAAAGATTTAAGCAACAGGTAAGGCGGCGGTCAGTTAATGCGAACAAATGACTCTCTCTTTCTCTCTCTGCTTATCGCAATCTTGACGTATCGTTGAGGCCACTTCGAACATTTTTGTGATTCTTAGATGTTAAAATAAAGAAATACTGTAAAATTAAGCAACTGCCTTCTTTCTTATGTTATGAAGAAACTGAGGAAAATGTTTGTTCCGGTCATTTGGGCCCTTAATATCTTAGCAAAATATGACGTTGGCAGTAAACATAATCTAATGGCAGCTGATTTTGTGAATGCTGTCATTAACGTTAGGCCTGAAGTGTTGGAGCCCCAGAACCGAGCCCTGAAGAACAACACTTATCACGTTTATATAGTTCATTTATCCTCCGATACCAGTGCGTTGTTTCAGACCAAGAAGAGTTGTCTTTATCCGATCCAATAGCTTTCGATTATGTCAAGCGCGCTCCGTTTATTTTGATATTTTTAAGGGTAACATGCATTGCATTTCAGAACCCTTTTAATTAAGAGTTTTCAGTGAATAAATTCAGCAATATAAAATTGTAAACTTTTAAAGTTTTTGAGTCAAAGCATTATATAACTCTTTCTGCATTTTCGAAGGTATAGGTGAAATAATTTGTAATAAAAGTCGAGCCCGAAAGATTTTACAAGGCTGTCTTTAAGTTATTATGTTGTAAGTGTCCCCTTTTGTCGAAAAGTACGCTATCAAGCCTTCTTATAAAATCCGACATGTTAGTGGCGGTAACTATCTCGCTTGGTAACGAGTTCCAAGTTCATATCACTCGTTGGCTTAAGAAAACATTTCTGACGTTCAATCGCGTGCGTTTCCTATTGAACTTGTAAGGATGACCATGCAGCTGTGTTGTGCGGGTAAAGTCGAAGACATTCTCCGCTTTCAGGGAGGAATAACGAGGATAATCTGGAATGCTGAGAGCAGGCTACACCGTAAGTTTCTGTACGAAAAAGGAAATAACTCAAGCTTTTTCAATCTGTCTTGTTACGGTAAGGCCTTAAGACCATTGACCATCTTCGTTACTCTTCATTGCACCTGTTCAAAGAGGCCAACATCTTTCTTCATCCACTATATCCAGGCTGATATTACGTTAGCTCGATTTGATCTCACGAAGACGCCAAACTTTTTTTTCGAAGAGATCAGGTGGAAATATTTTAAACGCACGTTTGATCCAATGCAGTGTACATTTTGCCTTCTGGACTGCTTTCTTACAGTGTGCCGGGGGTATCAAATTCAAAGTTGTCCACATGCCCAGATTTTTAAGTGTTTTCAACTCTTTTTATAATAAATAATAAATAAATTGTATATTTAAGGCCCAGAAGGCCCCATCATTACAAACTTAGTATCGCAGTATAAATAAATACAAAGTGGATGAATGTTGCACTATGTGAGCATCCATATGAACAGCAGAAGTGAGTGGTGTGGTAGGCATATCTGATTCAGAACGATTTATAATTTTTAAAACAATATTCAACAAATTTCTGGCATATACAGTGAACTAGAAAAGGAACATGAAAAACTCCTACGGTTAAATCGGAGGTGTAGTTCGGTGAGCCGCCAATTTAAAGAAAAGATCTAGAAGAAAAAACTGCTTCCCAAAAAGTAATAGCTAGAGTTTATGGGATTGGTACGATGCACTGGGATAGTATTGTGATGCTGCTGAAAACGTATGAGTGTTCGGAACGCTCCTTGTCGAGTGAGAGATAATGTAACATTCAGAGCTACAGTTTATGGAAGTGAGAGAGGAGGAACTCATCGTTGACAACACGGTCGAAACGAAGAGGGGAAAGTGGATCTCACGAGATCATCACCGAAATGCGCCGTGGTTGAATGCATAGTCCACCAACAAAGAGGCGAAAACATCAGAATCTGCCACGATCATCAACAGATCCCGAGACCATCGTCAGGGTATAAAAATCGGAGGAAATTATCAAGCTTGTCAATATTAAGTTAAAAATGGAAGGGACGAAGAAGTGAATGCGAAGATTGACTCGGCAGAGGATGATGGAAACATTTTAAGAAACCAATATTATATCGAGGGAACTGCCTCAAAATCTAGGAGGACCTTTACATGATACAAACGTTGCGAGTTTGGAAAGGAAACAGACAATAAGGACTTAATATCTTTTTAAGTTAAATTTTTGCGTTATTTAATTTTGAAAATAGCTAATATAGATGACAACCTAATTTCCAGTGGAAGATTATTCGATATGAAAGCATATTTGGAGGACAAATCTGAGAACGGTTAGTTGTGGAGCTAAGGGGTGGTAAAATGATCATGGAGGAATTACAAGTGGCATGGGGTGGATCTACCGGAGTGAGTGCGTTAATTTCGTGGGAGATTTGGGCTAGAGTTAACGCAAAACAGGAAGCAGAGACAGGCTTTGGGCCTTTTATCCTAGAGAAATTTAATGTTTGATAACTGGCATCTATCCATATAAGAGATACTGGATCCAGAAAGAGAAAATAGTCTTCGAGTAAAAAACCCTGTGAACGTTTTCAAACTTTCTGCGGTCAGAGTTGTTCATCAGCCCGAAGAGAGGACAGCAGTATTCTTGGATAGGAAGAACAAACATGCGGTTCGGGTGTAACTTTATTTATGTGATATAAAAGCACATATCTTGACAGCTTTTGCAGAAATTTAATCTGAATGAGGCGATAATGCTAGCTTTTTCGTGTAACTTAGACCGAAGCCTCTTATGGTTGATCGTTTTAAAGTGTATTATTTGAAATATTAGGGGTCCAGGAAGCTTGGTGGGGCCGAAACACACGATACTGCTCTTGGATGGAGAAACATTCATCTGCCAACTAGAGCTCCAACGTGAGAGCATAATTAAATCTGTGTTGATTTTATCAACACAACTATTGGTAGTGTCTTTAGAAAATGAATAAATGCACTTAAGATCGTCAGCGTAAACGACATTTTGTGAATTTGTGAGTAAATTTGAAATTTCGTTTATATACAGAATGAAGAGGAGGGGAACCTAGAAACGTGCCTTGAAAAACGCCACTCGTGATCGGCTGATGCGTTGAATAGCTATTAACTACTACAACCTTCTGGCTGTGGTTACACAATAGGTAACCAATGAAGTCAAGGAGAGGAGGCCGGAGGCCGAGGGCTACCATTTTCACCAGAAGACCTCTGCGTGGTACCTTTACTCAGGTCAAAGTAGATCACAACCTCTGACTGCTGCTCATTACGAAGGGATGTGACGAGGTTAAAAAATGCTAACTGACACACCTCGCATGATCTTACTGGTAGAAAACCATATTGTGAGTCGCTTAAGAGCTTATTTTCTAGGCAAAAGTCGACAATTTGACTAAAAATAATTGTTTCAAGAAGTTTTGCTAGAGCCGTGTTTTGTGAACGCCTCGATTATTATTTACGTCTGAACGAGATCCTGACTTGAAGACAGGAAGAATAATAGATGTTTGCAATGAGTTAGGAAAGAATCCGTTTAAAAGATAAACTGAGAATATATGGCTTAGAAATTGAGGGAAGCCGTACTCTCTTAATTACTGAGTTTGGAATACCGTCAGTACCCGAAGACTGCGAGTTTTTAGACGAAATATTTGCTTAGGAATTAATTATATGGAGAAATAAATGGTGCTCGTAACATTGAATAAAGATGGCTGAAACATCGGAACCAGTTCAGATTCCACCGAAGGAGGAATTGCGAAGAACGAAACTAAACAATTCTCCTTGTCAGATTCTTCGAGAACGAAGTTCTTAGCTTCATTTAGAAATGAAGGAATTTCAATTCAATTCAATTCAATTCAATTTATTGAGGGAAATAGGCATAAGCCTTTGAGTACCCTATTTGTAACGTAAAATTAAGTGCGGTATACAGAGAAACCATGTGGGTTGCAAAGGTACAAAAGGCGGTCATAAAATTTGACAAGTGGTGCATGACTCTCGAGGGTTAAGATAAATGCCTCATCGCTCAGGCTCGTTGCGGAACATAAAACTGTCAAGGTTCCTTTTAAAGCTTTCCAGCGATGGTGACATCACAACGTCTTCAGGGAGGGCATTCCATGGTTTAACCACTCTGACAGAGAAGGAGAACTTGCGCACATCCAGTCTCGCCTGCTGGACACGCAGTTTCAATGGGTGACCTCGGAGATGGGTCGTGGTGGCAAATTCAAAGAAGTCCGAGAATTCCAGGCAACAATCCAATCCCTTCACAATGCGGAATGTCTGCAGGAGATCACCACGCATTTTCCTATACCTCAAAGGGAACAGATTAAGATTCATTAGGCGGGTTGGATATGGCAAGGAGCTTTGACTTCTAACCATTTTGGTGGCGTTCCTCTGGACTCTTTCGAGGCAGTTCTGATCTTGAACTGTCCAGGGTTTCCAGGCGTGCATAGCATATTCCAAATGTGGCCTAATGAATGTTCCAAAGGTCTTAGCAAAAAGATCTTCATCGAAATCCAAAAGGCTCGTCTGATGGCATGCAACACCGAAATTGCCCTCTTCGCCACTTTCGAGCAGTGAGACGATGGTTTTAAGGTGGTGGTCATCAGCACACCAAGGTCCTTTTGGGTTTCCACGTCTTTTAAGGCTTCACCGTTGAGAAAGTAACTTCTACTTTCGGCAGATCCAGACGGGTTGCCTAAGCGAAGTATTGTACACTTATCGACGTTGAACCGCAAAAGCCAATGATTCGACCACTCCTCCAACCGAGTTAGGTTGATCTGCAGTTTATCTTCGTCAGCAGGGGCTCTGGATTACATTCCAGATTTTTAATGTCGTCGGCAAACATTGCTGCTTCACAGTCGAGATTCCTGACACAATCGTTCACGTATATTAGAAAACAGTATTGGCCCTAGTACTGAACCCTGAGGAACCCCACTCTCGACCGCAGCAGAACTTGACCTCTCTTGGCCGATGCACACAACCTGGCGCCGACCCACGAGGAAGTTTTCGATCCACTTGAGGGAGGTTACCTCTGATTCCAATTCTTTTCTAGCTTGTAAAGCAGTCTCTCGTGCGGCACAGTATCGAAGGCCTTTTTGAAAGTCAATGAAGGCAATGTGAACCGCGTGTCTATCTTTCAAGTGCTTGGGTCCACCTCTGGAGCGAATACAGCAAATTCGTTGTGCATGATCTTCCTTTTTCTGAACCCGTGTTGACAGCTTGATAACAAATTATGGGTCTCTAGGAATTTCACCAATTCGCTCTTGATGATCCTTTCCATAATCTTGCCAAGGATGCATGTGAAGCTTATGGGTCTGTTGTTTGTCACTGACGCCCGGCTACCGCTTTTGTACAAGGGAGTTATGTGTGCAAGCTTCCAATCGAAAGGAAGTGTTCCGGAGTCAAAAGGACTTTTGAAAGAGCACTGACAAAGGTGCGGAAAAGTTCATTGGCGAGTTCTTTCAGAAGCTTGGGTGGAAGCTCGTCTGGTCCTGGGGATTTTGACTCTTTTTAGTTCTTTTTAATTCCTTTTTGGATCAGAAATTCTGAGAATAGTATGTGGCTAATGCTTGCAGTCGGCGGGTTATCCACTGAGGGACGAAGGAACCTTGCCTCGTTTGTGAAGACTGAGCGGTAGAACTATGAAAAGTACTCGGCTTTTTTCTGTTTTTCAGAAATTTCGACGCCCACGGCAGTCTTAATCAGCGGTATTTGATGTTTATTCCTTGTACATCTACGGAGGTAACTGTAGACTAACTTTGGATTCTGCGTTGCCTTTTGCAGCAAAGTCTTCTCAAATTCTCTTCGCGTTGTAAGAATAAGGCTTCTCATTTTTGTTTCTCTGCGCTTTATACTTATTAAAATAGGCGACTTGATTAGACTCGCAATATTTTTCTCCACAACTGGTGCTTCCTGTTTATTTCCCTTTTTTTAAGTTGCTGTCTAGCCACCCAGGACGCTTGCTGTGATGGACACTCGTTAGCGGGCAGTGGTTGTCAATAAGTTGCAGAAGAACATTTCGGAAGGACTCCCAATCTTCGTTTACGGTGCTCGAAAACATTGAGGTCCAGTTGATGTGTGTTAAATCTGCTCGCATCTGATGAAAGTTTCCTCGCCAAACGTTACGCCGTTTTTTCCTCTATAGCAGGCGCAACGGAGAATAAGGAGTAGTCCCACATAAGCACCACATGATCACTACGACCGAGCGGAGGCATTGAAATAATCTCGTCAATGCTGCCTGATGTTTTCGTGAAAAACGAGGTCAAGACAGTTAGCCCTTTGTCCTTCACGTGTTCTGGTGGGGAAAGGGACATGCTGTGTGAGGAGTGCATTCAAGGTCTTTTTGCAGAAAAAAACATAATCAAAAGTCGATTTCGGGCATGATGATTGAACAGTGCTCCAGTTAATTCCTGGTGCGTTGAAGTCACCCATGATCATTACATTAGGTCTACTGGAGAAATTTTCTAATTGTTCCAACAAGTGGGTGTCCGCGACTCGGTCTATCCTAGGTGGCCGATAGACAATGAGGACATCTAGACATGGAGAGCCAAGAGCCTTGATGTTCAACCATATGGCTTCAGTGCTGCACGCAAACTTGCTCGTCTTGTCAGACACTATTAGCACGTCTTTCACATACACAATTATTCCACCACCCTGTCGGTTTTCTGTCCTCCGATATATTTGGTACCCAGAAAATGTTATTTCGCTATCTAGAATACTGCCCGACAGCCAGGGTTTCGGTTACTGCTATCACATCCGGAGATACTTCGGCAAGGCAAATTTTTTTAACTCATCAAGTTTTTGATAAAAGGCTTTGCGCATTTGTATACAAGCACTTCAATTTTGCGCCAACCAAATTTCCTGTTGCGTTTGTCAATTTTATGGGCCCAACTGCGTCTCCTCTAACGTCAAGGTCGTATGTCTTTTCCGTTTCGTGATGATTTTCGGTAACTCTTTCATAACCTCATTTAGAGGAGGATCGACGGCGGAACAGTTAACCAACCGATTTTGCAGATTTTGGCTCCCTGCGTGTACAAGATTCCCTTTGTCTGTCACTACGAATCTGGCAAGACGAATCTTAGAGGCTAATTCATAAATCTCTGTGACTCTTAGATGTACAGATAAGGAACTAGTATATTGATCTTTTTAACTGCTACCTCAATTTCTTTAGTCATGACATAAGAAAGTGAGGAGCGGTGGAATGCAAAGCGCAGGGCTTGACAATTTTGGTGTGCACAAATTTTAGGATTCTATGTGAAACGAATGACATAAAGTCACAAAGACTTGCTGCGTCGTTCATGGAAAAGAGATGATGCCAGTCCAATGAGTCCAAAAAGTTATTAATTAAGCTCATATCTGCGAGGTCGAAAGCATGATTGGTACGAATGGCGCTAGCCGTTTGTGATGAGACAATTGGAAGGCAACAGTGAATTAACGTATGGTAACCTTGGAAGAGGCCCTCCTAAAAGCAACGAAGAGGAGAGCAATGTCGTTTGTGAAATCAGGTATTAAAAATATGTTTGTCTCTCATTAAAGAACGGACAAACTGGGACAAATTAGAAAAATTAATGGTATCGAGGAAAGGCTGAACTCTGGGTGGACAAATATTTTAAAATCCAGCCAATTTCAGGAAACTTAAAATCCTCAGTCGTTATTTTAATGTTAAAATTGGACTCCGAAACCAATTGTAAAATTTCATAAAGTTTTGCATCATCGGATTCATCATCGGGTTGAAAATACATCCAAGAATCACCTTTTTCCGGGGCGACAGGAAAATGGATGCTAAGCAGTAATTCCCAGAGAATGACGTAGCATCTAATAGTGCGGTGTTTACGGTAGAGATCATACTGGTCTATGACCTGCAAAGAGTCAGAAATCAAGGGATGGGTCCAAGATTCAGTTACACATAAGTAATATGATATCTACCATAGTTCGAGTATCCAAACTAGGATTATCGTTATTTATAAAAATGGAAGACTTGTTGGTGGGGAAGTAAACAGTAGAGAGGAAGGTGCGGGAGGAAAGTACAATAAGTGCTGTCTACAAATAGCTAAACTGTTACTGCTGCCTCAATTATGATTATTGTATAGAAACATATTTGGGTGGTATCCATTGAGAGGAAGGCTATTTTCTGCGTAAGCGAAAATAGGGGGCCTTAAAGTAGGATTTTGAGGAATATTGGAATAATATGGGGGAGAATAAGATTTGAAAATGGAACGAATTGTTTTGGAAAACTGTTACCGTAAGGGTAGAGTTAATAAACTTGGGAGCCTGAGAAGTTGATTTGTTGGGATAATTGCTAAGGAAATTTTGGGTATGTATGGTAGATCCTGGAGGGTTAGGAGGTTTCCAAACTTTAATGACGTGTTTCTTTTAGGAACTTATGTAAGGAGCATACTTAGACTTGCCCAGGTTATTTAGTAGTTTAGTAGATTGAACAGCTGAGATCGGCGTGGATAGCGTGGAAGGGGAACGAGGCGGACTTGACCGAGTTTTGTTGACTTAGTCAACAGAAAAATACAAGAAAAATACTTTGAAACGGAGAAGAAGTCGGTATTGGCACTTAAGACGGAGTTACTGATATTAAAGGTGGGTTTACGACATGGCTGATAGCTACTGCGTTTGAAATTCCTATTCACGAGGAAGAAGGCATTAATGGATTCGTTGAAAAAAAAGCGGGAGGTGCAGTTAAGGTTTTTGAACCGGGCACTTTAGGAGATTGCTGTACCGTCTCGTTATGGTTTGCAAAGCCATGACCAGACCTATGGATAATGGATTGAGAGGCCGGAGACCTATGTAAGAGGGGAGACACATTCCTTTGCTCCATTGCTGTAAGATCCCAACAAAGAAAACATTTTGCAACTTCTAGATAGCGAGAAATGCGTCCTCGTTGTGCAAAGATGGAGTCCACCTCGATTGGTGAAAAAAGGGTGACTAATATAGGTGGATTTTTGCTACGTGAGGAGAGGCGTTTGGCTTTCGCTATTTTGTAGTTGAAACCGCACGAGTACAGGAAGTCTACGGCAATGTCAAAAGGTCACCTGTCTCGGGAATTTTTTTAAAGAAAAATATAATTTCTTTTCTGTCGGTCTAATGTTTCACTGGCAACCAAATGGACGAAATAGTCCAGACGCTGACATTCCTGAGAGGGAAGAGCAGAGATGTCACTGTCGAATAATTTCCCCATATAGAAAGAACTGATCCAAACTTTAACATAAAATCATTACAATTTTGTAAAGCAGAGAGATCAAGCTGCTTAGCTTTAACAACTGGTTGCATATGCATATCACTTCTGTAACTACTAGATGCCACATGTGGCCACATGTTTCTGCGATGAGGGTTAAACTTCTGCCCGCGGCATTTGTCTTCTCAAAATTGAGCCGTTCCCCTTCTAAATGTTTCTTGCCCACCTATAGGGAAAATTTGGTTTGGAAAACAGTCAGCGTTCGAAGTACAGCGTAATGTGGTTTGTTGACCCAAATGGCGGTCAATCCTGAAGGCCTGGCACATTCTTCACACCTCAAGTCAAATTAGGTCAAGACCGTTTCAATTTTTTCTTCTCTCGCCCGTGTTCCAAAGATGACGTTCTGACAGAGAAGTTTGTATGTTACCCATTTTAGTAGTTTGTAGTTATCTGGTATTTTCTGCGCAGTCCATGTCTTTCAGTCAATACTAGAACCGTTTAAATCCCCAACGATAAGAACATCTGTCTTCTCACTGGCTTTGTAAAATTCCGTTATGAGAATGAGATCCTGGTCGGAAGTCTGGTAAGGTAAATTGTACACAACCGATATCGTCAGTGGTCTGGAATACTAGGCAGACATAGTTATGCATAAGAGTTCCACATCACGTGCTGGAATATTTACGTCAGCCATGATGGTCAGCTTGTGAGTGACATAAACTTTGACTCCTCCTCCTCGACTTGGTCTATCTATCCTGAAGTGCTTATATCCTCTAAAGGATATTTCGGAATCAGCAATGTCTTTAGAAAGCCACATTTCCGTGAAAGTCATTATGAGTGGTTTCATTTCATTTTACTACGTGTCTAAGTTCGTCTAGCATGTTGAACAAGCTTTGTGCATTTTTGGAGAGTACTTTCAATGATCGTTTTGTCGGGGCGATCCAGCCCTCATTGTTGCAGTCATTGGTCACAGGAAAGAAACCTTGATCTGGACTATTTGACCGTCCTTGATTTTCAGCCTTTTCTCCCCTCTGCCAATTCTCTTGCTCAATCCTCTCCTTAAGTCACTTTAAGTCACTTTATTGAGGGAAGTAGGCTTTCGCCCTTGAGCTCCCTATTCATATGCAAAAATGTCAATAGTATAAATGTTTACAGTGATATATCTGACAAATGAAAATATAGGGTAATCGATATGTGTGGGCCAGGCACAACCTGCCACTGTTTACACAATCTTCATTTTATTGACAATAGTTTCTCAGAAAATGAGTATCTAGTTTGAATTTAAATGCATCAACAGTTTCTGAAAGGACAACATCCTCAGGGAGTCCGTTCCATGCTCCAACGACCCTCTGCGAAAAGGCGTTCCGACGGACTTCCGTGTGGACAAACTTCCTCTGCAGTTTAAAGGGATGACCCCGCAGATGTTCTGTCCCAGCCAATTCGAAGAATTCAGCAAATTCTAGGGCACAATTGCGGCCTCTGACAATCCGGTAGGTTTGGATGAGGTCACCGCGTAGTTGCCTGTAATTTAGAGGAAACAAATCAAGTTCAACCAGTCTGGCTTCGTAAGGAAGATTATTAAGATTCTTGACCATCTTCGTAGACCCTCGCCTGCACTCGTTCCAGCTGTAGATAATCCTTCTTAAACCACGGACGCCAGGCCTGGATGGCATATTCCAAGTGAGATCGAACAAATACCCCGTAGGTTTTTCGGAATAGTTCCTTATCAATCTGCACAAACCCACGTCTGAGCGCAAATAAGACCTGTGTAGCGCGTTTTGCTGCCTTTAAACACTGTGAAGATGGTTTAAGTGAGGAGTGTATTAGAACACCGAGGTCCTTCTGTTCCTCAACAATTGAAAGGGGCTGCCCATTGAGAATGTATTGGTAGGAATCATCCTCCTCACTGGTCCTTCTGGTACGCAGTCTTAGGACCACACACTTCCCAACGTTAAAATTTAAGAGCCAACGAGCAGACCAGCTGCTAAGACGGTTGAGATCCTCTTGAAGTGCGTGCCTATCGAAATCAGATCTGATGACCCTCCACAATTGAACATCATCTGTAAACATGATGGCGCTGCAATCCAGGTCGTCGACACAGTCGTTGATGTACACTAAGAAGAGTAATGGCCCTAATACCGAGCCTTGGGGACACCACTTAGAACCGGAGTAGGTGTTGACTTCGAGGTATCGACGCACACAGTTTGCAATCTATCTGTAAGAAAGTCTGCGATCCATGTCAGCAACATTCCTCTTATGCCGATTTCAGATAATTTGTAGATGAGACGTTTGTGTGGGACACTGTCAAACGCCTTCTTTAAATCAGTGTTTATGACGTCAACCCTACCATTTTCGTCCAGTGCACGAGTCCACTGCTCTGTTGAGAGTAATAAACTAGAAAGACAGGAGCGATTCTGTCTGAAGCCATGCTGGAGATCTGAGAGTAATTGGTTTTTCCTCAAGGAACTTCATGGTTGTCTTCTTGATTATTGATTCCATTATTTTTACAGCAAATGGAGGTTAGGCTGACAGGCCGATAATTGTTGACATTAGATCGAGCACCACTCTTGTATATGGGGTATATATTTGCTGCCTTCCATTCGGATGGCAGTTTCCCTGATTCAAATGACGAATTAAATATATGCGCTAGTGGTTTGGACAGTTCGCTGGCCAGTTCTTTCAAGAACTTGGCCGGTATATCGTCCGGACCAGATGACTTCGCTTCTTTCAGATTTCGCAGTTCTAGTTCCACGAGAGGTTCCTGGAAGATTATATATTCAAGCACTGGACGGGCGTCTATAACAGCACTGTTGACGTGGTCAAGCTGAAGTTCCGGTTCTCTAGTGAAAACCGAGGCAAAAAACCGACCTAAGTACTCGGCTTTGTCGCAATTTTCAACGACTTCAACACCATTCCCATCCATGAGTACTGCTACTGGGTCCTTGTTTTTTAGTCGGCTATTGATATAATGGAATAAAAGTTTTGGTTTATATTCAGCCTGTTGAATAATTCTTGATTCAAAGTTCTTCCTTGCCTGACGAATCATTTTTTTCACAGCGTTTCTTTGATGACGAAATTCTTTGAGATGCTCTGCTGACCCAGTTTGCCTGAATACCTTCCATTTTTTATTCTTCTTCTTTAGCTGCCTGTTAAGTTCTCTTGTTAACCAGGCGGGGCGACTATTCTTTTTTTGCACCTTCACGGGACAAAAGCGTTCAATCAGATCGAGTGAGACTGTCTTAAAGGATCGCCAGTCATCCTCCGGATTCCCTTTAAGCAAACAATCCCATCTCATAGACATCAGTTCTTTCCTCATCGCGTTAAAATCAGCCTTCCATATATTTCGCTTGCATTCCGTTCCATTCTGGCGCTGAGAATAAAGTGAGTAATCCCACATCAGCGTACTATGGGCACTCTTACCGAGGGGTGCAATAGAATACACTTCATCAATGCTAGAGAAGTCCTTCGTAAATACAAGGTCCAGGCAATTTGCTCTCTGGTTCTCTCTAAATCTTGTTGGTATGTGAACCTTCTGTACCAGAGGTTGGTCGAGAGTGAAATCCATTAGCTTGTGGCTGAAGGAAGTTGGTGCACCATCAACTGTCAGATTAACCCAGTCTACAATAGGTGCATTGAAATCTCCAGCAATAAGCACCTCCTGGTGGCTTGCTACTTCCTTGAGCAAATGTAGGAGGGACTCATCAGCTGCACTTGGAATGTTCGGTGGTCTGTAGATCGTCAAAAATTGTAGGTTCTGTGAACAATCCTTTTTTATCTGTATCCAGAGAAATTCATATTCAGGGAAAATGGAGTGTGCTCGTTCGACTGCCGAGATTCCTGTCCTAACATATACGGCCACTCCTCCTCCCTTTCTATTTTCTCTGTCTTTTCGAAAAAAAGTTGGTATCCATCAATCGAAACCTCGCTATCCGCGATTTCGGCTTTTGAGCCACGTTTCCGTAATGGCAACGATATCGGGGGTTCGGTCTGATACTAATGCTTTGAGTTCATCTACTTTCGATAGGAGACTCTGAGCATTGGTATACAAACATCTCAATTTAGACTGGGTAACTCCTCCATATAGACTTCTGCGAATTTCGCGCGATTGAATACTAGAGTCTGTCATTGCTTTCCGAGATGAACTGGTGTCCATCCCGCCGACGCTGAGTTCTGATGAGTGGTCGTCATCCGAGTTCTGGAGCGCCTTTTTTTATTATTCAATCTCTGTACAGTTGGGTACATCGTATTTAGTGTCCTCCGTCTCGGCGAGAATCCACCCTGATTATGTACGGGGTTTGCCATAAGAAAGACCTCTTTATCACTTTTATTTCCCCGTCCTTTATTTGGAGCCATTTTCCCCCCTGCTCGGTCCTCCTCTTCAGTTCTCTTTAGTTCCTCCATTTTCAGCCGTTCTGTCGGCTCGTTGTCAGGCTGAAAAAAATACTTGTTCGTACGATCTCCGTAAGTTCATTCTCCCTTCTAAGAGAAGTGCTGCCTGGGTTTCATTTTCCAAAATAATTTAAAGAGGCCTTGGGGATGTTTTCATGTCGCAGCTGCGGTCTGCTTTGACTTTTCGGAAAGCGTTTTGTACGGTGAAAATTTCCTTGTCCTTAAAGACAGCATTGGCATATTCATGAAGAAGAACTCGATCCAGTGTCGCTAATTCCCTTGAAATATATGACATGGGTTATGGGACACCCTGTATTACGATATTTCGCTTACAAATTATGGGTGAGCTCCTGATTTCCCCGCTTACACTAGGGTGGTAGTTCACAGAGGTGGCATCTCTCATGGATACTGGCACTTCAACATGAGAGTGATTTCGTCTGACGTTGGCTTACTTGCACTTACATTTTTGTATGACATACTACCTTAGTCTTCTCTTGCTCGTTCCTTGGGAGTGGCTGCATTTGATTCAGGGAGTCCTTGAATATTTATTTTATTTATTTATTGCCAGTTTACAGGCAAGGTCAAAAAAATATACAATAGAGGGTCAAGCTGGCAGTGAAAAAACTCCTGATCGTTGTTTCAGGTGTTTTCAGGAGAAAAAACTGCAGTTTACAGGCAAGGTCAAAAAAAATATACAATAGAGGGTCAAGCTGACAGTGAAAAAAACTCCTGATCGTTGTTTCATGTGTTTTCAGGAGAAAAAAACTGCAGCTTATTGAGTAATTAAAGTTCAGAACAGAGAAGCCTTGACACAGGTGCCCGGTTAAGAACTTCTCCATTCAGTGTTATGGATCCGTATTCTGCACCAGCAGGTATATCGGCGAGCAACTGTTCGCTCTCTTCTCAGAAATAAGCCGATTGATGTCTGCAGAACCAGCAATATTGCCCTCAGCATGAAGTCTGGGACATGATTCAGAGTCCGTGAACGCCATCAGAACCGTAGAGAGCTTCCACAGAGTCAGCACCCAAAAGTTTTGGATGGTGTCCTGAATGTAGAAAACTAGTGACAGCTCTTGTAAACAAGGGATAGCTTTGCTGAATTTTGATACTTCTGAGTAGCTTATTCCAGATTGCTATAGCGTTTACCGAAAAAAACTGTCGGTATCTAACTGTGCGTGCCAAAGGAAGAAATAAAAATACATCTCGATGACTGGTGCGCCGAGAGTGGTCGAGCTGCCTCAGAGAAGTAAGGGGGTAAATGTACAACTATTCAAAAGTTTAAACAGTAAAAATAAACCCTTGTGTAATCTGCGAAGCCACAGCTGGTCAAGGCTTGTAAGCTCACAGCGTTGTTGGTAGGACAGGTTTCGGTGTTCTGCATAGGAAACCCTTTTTGTAAAGAAGTGCTGGACTGATTCTATCTTCTTTCGTTCACTAGCGTGCATAAGGCTAAATAGAAACGAGCAGTATTCCAGACTAGGTCTGACATACATTTTATAGAGGCTGGATCTAATGTTGACGGTTTTAAAATTTCTGAGAATAAACCCAGTAGTTTGGCGTGCTTTCGAGACAATCAGGGCGCAGTGCTCTGACAGATTATGTCTACTAGCATATGATATGCCCAGATCCTTTATAACTCTGGGCACATTTAGGTCGTGACCCTCTATGCTTAGGTGGAGCTGATGGTTGTCGCCAATAACCATAACGGAGCACTTGTGCCAAGAAAGTGAAAGGCGCCATGTGCGACACCACTGAGCGAAGGCCTGAAGATCCTTTTTTTAAGAGCTCAAGCACGATGTTGCGATCGACCGGTTTATATCGATAGGCAACTTTTAAATCGTCAGCGTACATAAAGGGCCTACCATACTGAAAGCAATCAGGAACATCGTTGACAAAGAGGCAAAATAGAAGCGGGCCGAGCACGATGCCCTGAATAACTCCGCTCCTCACATGCGTGGGGTTGGAGATAACATCAGAAATTTTAAAGACTTCAAGATTCCAGCAGACCGTTTGCGATAAGGTGCTCTTTTAATAAACAGGAAGAAGAAGAAGGTTGTTTGTTCTTCAGAATCATGGATATATTCATCTGTGCTTTCGAACTCTTTCCGGAATACATAATCAGAGATGAAAGTGGCATAAAACGAACTACAGTTATAACTTTTATACTGCTGCTCATCTGCGTTGCCGTTTTTATCTCTGATGAGATACTCCATTAAGAGTTCAAAAACTCCGATCAATAAAGACATGATTCGGTGAACGAACAACCTTCTTCTTCTTCTTCTTCTTCTTCTTATTCATCTTCTTCTTCTTCTTCTTATGTTTCTTATTTACTTAAACGCACACCCAGAATGCCAACATTCGCCTTTATTCACGAAAAGGTGCTCTGTTAAATCCAATCTTCCTTTGAAGCACACTTAATTTGAAGAGATGCCCACAAAATTGGTATAATTGACGATTTAGAAGAATTCCCCCGCGTAGATGAACACGGATTCAAGGCACATGTTATGAAAGGTTTATATCAGATCGTAAGCGCAGTTGAATTTTGCTAGCCTGGTGCGTCACATCTGGTCGACCATGTTGTCTACGATGAGTTCGTCCTCTCTCACCTCCACTGGTGTCTATAAACAGTAGCTCTGACTGCTTTATTATCTCTCACCCGACAAGGAGCTTTTCGAAACCTCATACGTTGTCAGCAACATCACAATACTATCCCATTGCATTAAGCTATTATTTTTTTAGTGAAGCAGTTTTTTTTCTCCTATTTTTTTAAATTGGCGGCTCACCGGACTGCGCCTCCGATTTAACCCTAGGAGTTTTTTTACTGCTTCTTTTCCAGTTCACCGTGTATGCCAAAGATTGTTGACTTTTGTTTTAAAAATGGCAAATCGTTTTGAATCGGATATGTTTACTATACTACTCATTTCTGCTGTTCATATGGATGCTCACATAGTGCAGCAATTATCCACTTTGTATTTACTTAAACCACGGTACGAAGCTTGTAATGATGGGGCCCTCTGGGCCTTAAATATACAATTTATTTATTTATTATTAAGCAGCGAAGACCTCGAGGACCCCAGCATGGGAATTATGGGAGAGTGCAAAACCTCAAATGAAAATAACAAACATAAAGAAATGTTACTCAAATATAGCTAGTAGTCTTATAAATATATTATGTTCTGACGTCACTCTTGCAGCTTTTAAGTTAGTGTTGTAGCTCACACCATTATATCGATCTAATTTTCGCCTACAAAACCTTCAAGGCGTCCAACATAACAACATCCAGAGGAAGACTATTCCAAGCTTCGACTACTCTTTTGGAGAAGAAGTACTTCCGAGTGTCTAGCCTTGCTCCAGTCACACATAATTTGAGAGGATGACCTCTCAAGTTCGTTGTTGTCGCTAACTCGAAGAAATAATCTGGGACGAGACAACAGTTTTGGACGCGTTGTATGCGGAATGTAAGTATCAGGTCCCCCCGAAGCTGTCTATAGCGCAAGGGAAAGAGATTGAGATTTGATAGCCGTGTTTCATAAGGCTGTGAGCCATGTCCAAGGACAAGTATTGTTGCTCGCCTTTGGACCTTTTCCAGGATGTTGATGTCCTTCGCCGCCTAGGGTCTCCAAGCTTAAATATCGGACTCCAACTGTGGCCACACAAATGCTCCGAAGACTTTAGCGAAGCAGTCGATAGTGAAGGCTGCAAAAGCTCGTTTAACGAGGTACAGAATCGACAGGGCTGACTTCGCTACCTTTGCGCAATGTAGGGAGGGTTTAAGCGAGGGCGTGATCCAGACTCCCAGGTCCTTTTGGGCATCCACTTCTTTCAATGGAATGCCATTCAGACTGTTAACCGTACGATTCGAAGGATTGATTTTCCCGACTCGTATGATGTTGCACTTGCTCTCATTAAACGGCAAGAGCCAGACATTTGACCATTTCTGGAGTCGATTTACGTTTGCCTGCAAGTTCTCTTCGTCAGCCGCAGTTTTAATGACGCGCCAAAGTTTGAGATCATCAGCAAACATGGCAATATCGCAGTCCAGTTCGTTGGCACAATCGTTGATGTAGACAATGAACAAAATAGGGTCGAGAACAGAGTCTTAGGGAACACCACTGTCTCTCAAAGAACTAGTATTAGGCCCGAGCAGCCAAGTTACTTTTACAATTGTGTTCGTGATCATCTGTAACGACGCTTGCTTGCCTTCGAAAACTTCAAAAACACTTTGTTTACATATTTTATAAATGCAGTTTATTTACTATTTAAGATTTGAAAATTTATAAATCTTTTACAAATGGACGGATAGCAGTCAATAAACAACAAGAGCAGTTAATAAACGCACGCTGCACATTAACCTCCCACTACATTCTTGGCGTGTAAAATAAATTCCTGGTAACTATGGTGGTTTTTTTGAGAAAAGCGAAAGTTTAAAATTTCTGCATATGCTTGCGGTCCGCATGCGAGGATAAGACAGACATCGGGTTTGCGCAATGCTCTTACGTGTCCTTCAAACAAACTGAAACCACTGTTTCTTCTGAGAGGGTGGATAGAGGGGATTTCCTCGTGATTCGTTGTGTCCCCATATTTTTGAAAACATCAGAAGCGAACTGTTCAATCACGTCTGACAGAAACAAGTGAGGACAATTTTTTTGAATAGACTGAACGACAGCATGGGAGCGACAGAAAGACGGAAATATACCCTGTGTGCACACTTCTTGTCTTTCAGATGGGTAAGAGTGCTGACCTGAGGTAACCTGTGTTTTCTGATACAAAGTGTGTGAGATTGTCTATACAACTGTCAAGTAATCAGTTTATTCGGTCAAATTGTAGAAAAAGCGAAACGTTCAAAAGCACGAAAGTATGAAATCGAGGAAGAATACGAGGAAGGATTTGAAGAAGTGTAAAACTGTTTTGGGGTTTTCTAATCTTACTATTCTTCTAAATGCTATCTCAGTGAATTGGTCAAAGACACACGTTGATCGCACTTCATAGTGCGGGTTTTGAATAGATTTAAATGACGTTGGTGTTGTAAACAAAAAGCGCTTTTCATGCTCAGAGCATAATAAAGTCAATTGGGAATATAGTCATTGCAGTCGTCGGCAAAGCCAGGCAACTCCCTCTGTATCATCTGAACAAGAATTTAATAATGCCATTTGTAGCAAATGTGAGAAAGTTATCTAAATGACAGACATTTATTATGATATTATGTCAGTCTGATGGACCATCTATCAACTGGAAAAATATTACTCTCGCGCGGCGGAGTAAATTTTAATATTTTGAGAGGCCTTTGCATTCTTTTTCACTGGTCTGAAGGCATTTTGTTTGTTGAAAACTCTTTTGAATCTTCTTCGTTTTAAGAGCTTGCCTTATTTGTACTTGTTGTCGCTGGATAATAAGGCTCTTAAACAGAGGCTTTCACGTAAAGTCAGCAATTCAACCATAACCAGTTGGTTGACGCGTTCAGAGCTCAGAGTGGTGCTTGAAACATCATATAATTTCAGTTTATTTAAGCTAAATAATTAAACTTCATTTTTCATATGCCAATCGTAATAATTAGTAACAAGATGAAGAAATTACAGCGTCAAATGGACTCAGATCTAGTTTGGTATATGACATTTTGTTTGTAAAATTACAATCGCATGGTCTGCTGGTTGCTATAGTATGGGTCTTTAGAGATGCCTCCGTAGACTGACACAGAATTAGTCTCGAAAAGGTTATTTCAAGAGTACACTATACGGTTTGAGAAGAAATAATTGTTCACACCCAATGTTTCTTAGGGCACACGTTGTTCGGGGAGGTGCCACCAGTGATTGATTGTAGTGCTGAATTAAGAGAGGTCCCCAGACAGGAGCGAACACTCAAAAACGCGCAAGTTAATGTAAATTTGTATCAGGTCGCTGCCGAACATGCCTCTAACTCATCCGGTTGATGGTGCACTTATATTTGAGCTAGATGATAACAATTTGGGTAGTAAGAGGGTCACATATATTAGTACCTCTTGGTCGCTTCACATTTTCACGTAGACTGTTATCCTGTTTCGTTCAGGGTCTTCCGGGCTAGATTGGCTATTCAAGACGTGACATATAAAATTTTAGCTGTCTTTCCACTTGCAGGATTTGACTTCTGTTCAAGTGTCAGTCCACTTCCTGAGTGACGTCTGAAACCAATATTTATTAATATACGCTACAGGAAATGGGATGATCTTTGAATGCAACAGGTCGACTGTGAAATTCGGCTATTGTGGTAGACCATATCCCAGCGACTAGATATTTTGCCCGGGTGGGCGAGTTAATATTAATATTTGGAGAGGCCAGTTGGAATCTCGTTAGGTGGCCCATTAAGAGTGCTTTCTAGTCAACAGTTAAGAAACGATACGTGGGTTACAAGCAGAAAACCAGAAGAATATGCCAATCTGAAGACTTTGACTACAGCCAGCAGGCAAATTAATTTGTTCTTCTGGCCATGCAGAGGTCAGATTCTTCGATAACCTTTCACTCAGATTGTAGAAAGGAGGAAAGTTATGTACAACAGTTCATAAATCATTCTACCAATATTCTTTCACGACTTTACTAAGGATGACAGACGATTGTTCTTTCAAGGGAAATATTAAATTCGAATAAACGATTTATTTGACGCATTTAATTCGGACTTGACCAAACTATCGCGCGGATGAGCAGCGAACGCTCTCCAGTACGGATACTCTATGGCGATGTCACTATGGAAAATCGTAGACTAAGAAAACAATTACGTTACCTTAAAATACACTTTGAATAGCTACCGAATTCCTGCGAATCATTCCTGAAACCACCAAGATCTTAGCTACAGACCTAAAGGTGTGACACACTCTTGTATAGACTGGAGCAACCATGTTTGCAGCCAGTGAAATAGTCATCGGCAGGATAATAAGAACGGCCTGCACAACTCAAAAGGTGCGAATCCATGATGAAAACCATAAAACACCACCCTGATGCCCACACTGCCATCAGACACGTCGGGCATGGACCAGCCACGTTTAAATCTTCAGGCCCAATGCAATGGAAACCTATCCAATCACCCTTCATCTCAAAACATATCACCAATATAACCGTTAGCAGAATCTCCAGTAAAGAACCGTTTACAATCCTGCAAAAATTTCCCACCAATTAAATTACTAGCAGCATTATGAACTAAATCTCAACCTATCCCCAATGCGAACGCATATTTGAGTTGCACATGGACCTAATCGATCACTGGAGCGTCCATCACACTGGGCACTGTGAAGTAATGTCGGAATTTTCCAAAAGTAACGTTACACATCCTCACTTACTTACACTGATCTAGGACATTCAGACACCCGCGTGGGTACTTTCGGCTGCTAACGCCTATACAACGGGATTCACTACATTGTCACCACCATCACGTTAAATTTAACACCGAAAATTCTTCTTCCACCACTACCAACTCCGTAGCCAGAATTGCATCTTGTCTTTTCTGTCAAGGTATAGTTGAATCACATATCGACCTGATTGGTTACTTGCGATTCCATCGTACTAGATTTAACGCTATGGGCTTCGATATACACCAGTTACTTCCGACAACTGCCAACACTGCATCAGAACTTTTGCAATCGTATGGGTCTGGTCGGCCATGCGAGCCTCCAAACAACTCTTAGGCAAGATATCCCGGTTCAGACTCTAGCAAGAAACTTCAAAATGCCTGCAGACACACACTCATGTGAACAAGCAAAATTACAAAAACCTTCCTAGCATTAAGTCATTTAATTGGAAGTTGTCCTACCAGTAAGACCGCCTTTTCTTCTTTTAATGGAAGTACTCAGTTAAAGAAGACAAATTCGTTAGATTCACTCCGCTCAAAATATGCTAATACGCTATTTCCTTTATCGGTAGCTCGCTTGAAAATGACAGGGCTGGCATTCAGTTAGAATTTCCAAAGATAAAATAAAGTAAAAATTTAGTGTCTGATTAATGGAGTTGAGTAGGCATTTTGTAATGCACCAGTTTTAAGACCATTCACACATATTTTTAAAAAATGGTTTTCGCAAAGCTGTACTGTCAGTTTGGTAAATCATTCCGTAACGTGTGAGTTTAGCGTGATTATTCATCAGAAGCTTATAGATTTTAGCTCAAGATTTTGATCTTTATCCCGACAGAGGTACTGCTCGTTCAGGCATTACTTCACGAGAAACTTAAAAGCTGCTGCATTGATTGACATGTTGCATGCCTCTCACCATGACGTGATTTGGCACCTGTTCTTATGGGTACAAACACCTATTCATATCTTAATTTGCATATCTTGGGCTCACTTAGATAAAACGGGTTAGGCTTTTGGCATCCCCCGAGCCACGGGGGACGCATTGTGTGCAAGAGAAAAAGCCAACACTATGCAAAGAACCCTTCCAAACTCCATGTGGTAATCAGTCCGTGGTCGTAGATAAAGCCACTTGCCCATGCCGTCTACTTCCACCGCCGAACCCTCTGCTTGATCCGCGCGGGACTTGGCACTGACGTGACGAAAACTCGATGCCAATGGAGGTTATACCCTTCCCTGATTGGCTGCAGGCGAACAAGGCTCAGTTGAGCGCGCACTTGCTCAATGCACGGGCTAGCGCAGAGTAGTGTTAAAAGCAAGTTCGGCATCGGAGCACTCTACGTCGGGTTTGGGCGTGGTATGGATACCGAGCATGACCTAGAACAAATACTGACTCCAATGGGAGGGATTGCCATAGGCCCGAGGCGAGGCTTTGCGTTGGCGGTGAAAACGCGCTTCTTAACTGTTCTATGAAGGATGATAGGCCGTAGTGCGTATGTGAGAACATCCGCAGCGGTCAGTAAGGCTGCGTTAAAACTCTCGAACCAAATGGCTTGCTCGGATCTGTGGAAATAGGGAAGGGCTCATCGTAATGAGAGATCCAGTCTTCCAGAAAGGCTTGAGTAACATTATCCGCAGCTATATGTCAAATGGGCGTTGCGATGAGCCACTACGTACATTTTTCAATTGCAGATAGAAAAATAATTGTAACCACGAGATGTATGCAAAGGACCTACCGGATCTATGTGCACGTATGCAAAGCATGCGTCGGGCGCAAGAAAAGTGAAAATGTGAGCTTATGGTGTGACTTCCAATTTTGGCCTTCTGGCGGGGCCAACATGAACGAGTCCACTGGTGGATGTCGCTCTTCATGCAAGGGCAGACAAAATACGCTTGCTGACAGGGCACTTGGTAGCCTGGATTCCAGAATGAGGAAGATTTTGCAACGTGGTAAAAATATACCGTCTCATCTAACTTGGTACTGCAGGTCGATAGGAAGAACGCGATACGTCACACAAGATTGAAGCTGAGGTGGGTGTCAGAGTGATAAACTCAAAAAGCCTAGTATGTACAAGGTGTTCAGTAAAACGTGGCCCGTACTGCAGTTCCGTTATGCACTCTAATTCAATGGAAGAGTGTGCAATGACATTACCTACGATTCGAGAAAGACAGTCAGTAGCTTGATTTTATAGGCCTCTACGAAATCAAATATCTGTAAGGTACTGATAAATAAAATCCAGATGGGAGATCTCTTAGGACGAATAATTGTCGGAGAGAGAGAGAAACTTGAGAAGTTAAATCCCTTCATTCAACAAAGTCAGGAAAATGCTTCATGGCTGAATAAATGACGATGATGTTTTTGCAAAAAAATGTTAAAGCGAGTTTGGGAAGGTGTTAGTTTGGCAGAATAGAAGACCAACATTTGGATGCACGTGGGTGTCTGTTGCTGCAGGGCTGCACATATGGTGCAATTGGAGGCGTCAGGGTATTGGCTAGAAGGAGAAAACTGACAGTTGTACTTGCAAGGGTCTGTTGGAAACGTAGAAGGGCATCCACAGCTGTGTCAGGAAAAGAAAACTCGTGGTTGTTTCAGTATAAATGATTAATGATAGGTTACATTAATTGAGCGCAGCGATGAATGTAACGTCCATAAAATTAACGAGGCTCATAAAGCGGTGAAGTCGGAAAGAAGGAGGAGTCACCAAAACTTTCGTGGTTATGGGATGAAAACCCAAAGCATCTTTTTATTTATTTTCACTTACACGGTGTCCTATGAAAAAAGTGAGCATACGCACAGAACGCATATAGCGGCGTTGGTGAGAACCCCAAATTTGCTCAATCGCTCAAAATGAGACGCAGGGTAGTAGGTGTTCATTTTCACTGGAACCTGTGGCCAGAGAATCACCGATGGGAACAAAAGCAAAGGGTTATTTGCAGAGAACTTCATCAATGAAGCACATAGTAGTTTTAGGTATCCTGACTAGCTGGAAAATACCAAATGAGGTCGTAATAGCTGTTTTTTTGGATGTCGACTGGAACAACAGGGATTTGGTGGAAGGCTTTATCCAGATAAAGCCTGCTAAATTGATGCACTCTCTGCGCTAGAGGAAAATAATTGAGATGGGAAAGTGGGTATCCATCGCAAACAGTGCAGTTTTTCAATGGTTGGTAATCACCGCATAACAACCAGTCATTTGGAGACTTATTGCACATCATGGACTAGCAGAGCACCTTTTGCCAGCAAATGGCCAATCTAAGCCTTTGCGATGGCTAACTGGTCGGCGGCTAATCGACGAGGAAGGCTAAAACGGGTAATACAGTAGTTGCCGAATGCTTAATATGTTGGTCAAATTGTGAGGGTCAGGTGATAGATGAAATTTCCGAAAGCACACGATGAACGTGGAGAGTATAAAGATGTCATCCGATGGACTATTTTATGGGACTTTATGTCAGCGAGAAGACCATGAAATGATATAAATTGGCTCCGAGGATGACAATTTAGTGTCATGAAGGGTTAATATCCAGCGAAATGAATGCCATAAACGAAGATCTACAGTTAGTGATCATTGAAAAAAAGTATTAACACGCCACTATTTACTACTTAAACAGTAAATGAAGATAATTAGGTTATATGACTAGCACATTGCGGTGAGGCTTAAAGGCAGCTCTAAAAATTGGGTGAAAAGATACTACAGTGTAGGTGGCAAATAAAAATTGATAGAATAACACTTCTAATTAAAAGTATATCAGAGATCCAAGTGAAAACTATTGAGCAAATAACTGAAACAGAAGCGCTATAAACAAGAAGGAGTCACAAATTTTGAGCTTAAGTGACTATCAGCCACTTTATTGAAGGCATGAGGAATTCCTGTTTGAGCTTCCTATGCACATAAAAAATTACAATAGAATGAACTTTTACTACCGTAAATGGGAAAAATGTAAATGTGAGGTCATCGATATGTGTTGGCCAGGTGTAGATTGCCGCTGCTGACACCATATTCATTATATGTAACACATGATTCGGTCTTTCCACGTTCGTGAGAAGTAAACATCCAAAAATCATATACGTCAGTAAAAATGAGAGGAAACATTTGGCCTATGAGGACTTAACTTTATGACTAGTTATTCAGAGTTGTGTTACGTTTTTGGACGGGTGTGGTTTAGCACAGTAAATACATTTCTTTTATTTAATTAATAACTTCCAACTCTTTTTCGATTAGACGAGTGGTCTCGCCAATGCTGTTGTCGCTGAACTCCAATAAGTGTATCGTACTATGCATCGGACATCAAACCCAGGTCCATGGTACAATCATTTATCACTAGAACTGAAGACCACTTCACCAAGCAAATGTTAAAAATGAGTGTTTTAAGGGCCGCATCTTGAAGAGATGCTGGACGCAAGAGAACTCCTATCTGCTCTAGGGAAACAACATAATTAGACAGAGGTAAAGGTGCACTAACATATGCGACCC
This sequence comes from Schistocephalus solidus, assembly GCA_017591395.1. NCBI lineage: Eukaryota > Metazoa > Platyhelminthes > Cestoda > Diphyllobothriidea > Diphyllobothriidae > Schistocephalus > Schistocephalus solidus. The sequence goes on from WEDG01004391.1 coordinate 121,571, forward strand.
GTATAACTAATCAAAATCTATATCCTCTGGGTTATAGGCAAGTGTGTCGTTAAATTTATACGAACCTCCCAAAACGAGCGTGGATTGGATGGTGCTCTCCTATGCTTGGGCTTCCTCCAACCCGTCCTTTAAACCAATATCCGTAGGCGTTTCCTGAAATAACGTGTGTCTCTAGGATGATAGGGTAATAGAAAGTATTTCCTCGTAAACCGTGAAGTGGAGTCTCTGAGTTGCAGTAGCTGCTGCAGTTTGTCACTCCCCGGCACAATCGTCAGCCGATAGCCGCCAAAAACACGCCTAACTATAGGCACATCGTTATCGATGGGTCACCTGTGAGGCCTGATCGGAGCTAAGACACGGCTGCGCTCACACCTGAAACTCTCTCTTACACGTCAACCGGCGTTTGACACCTTGTGACTCACAGCATTCACATTTCAGACACTGACTCGGACATAACAAAAGCGCGCAAAGCACACACACTACTCAAATGCTGCCGAACGATCTTTTTGTTCTGCAACACAAGCAGCGCGACAATTCAAGGCAACCGCCCCTGTGTACCGAAGAAATCGATGCCATCAAAGCACTGACTTCTCATTTTAGACGGAATGAAAATAGTTTATGTGTTTGAAGTTGATCTCATACCCCTGATCGCCACATATTGGTGATCCGACTTTTCAAACAAGGAAATCCATTAAATAGTATGTAAGTCTTCCCTTGATTTCTACCTCGAAGTTGGAAAACGAGCGGTCGGCAACCATCCCCTATATATCGTTAATCTCCGTAAAACTACCAGCTTTCTGACTATGAAATGTGAAGCTTTGCATTGCGCGGTGTGAGGCCAAATTCAAAGCATGCAACATAACTCGTCAGGAGACCATGTTCAACCATCTGAAGCACAGTCGATCTGACGAAATTGCAGAGTAACTGTGCGACTTTCACTCCCACCACCACACGAAAGAGCTCCATAACAAGTTGAAGGCGGCACTAGTATAGCACGCAGACCTGATGGAGGATAGCCAACTGCGCCAACTCCTCCGCTGTGAAGGAAACAACAGCTTGTTGGCGAACGTAAGTTTGAGTCCACTATTCTCAGTCAAAACTTCCTCCAGTGCTTCTCGTTTGACGTATAGATAGTTTTCATGGTAGAATTGGTAGAGCTTGCCGACTAGATCATAGTACTGAGAGCCAATGAGACGCATTCTGTACATATTTACGTACGTTTTTACGCAACACTCAGTGCAGGTACCACTGGAGGCCCGCGAAGATCACGAAGGTCAGCATTTTCTCGTGTTCCCACACTCCACCTCAACAGGCTCCACGAAGCATGTGCTGGTACCATCAGCGATTTGGAATAGCAGCACGACGATGCCTACAACCATGCTGATTCAAGTCATCCCCTCTGCTACCGGGAAACGATATCAGTCAGCATCAGAGGCGATTGCTGCTGGGAGCGCTGCAAATCTTCTCAGGAAAAGTATCGCTAGCACCAAATTTCTCATCTACTCTGGTACTGAGGTTAACGGGTCTTACCAACGCATGCCAATTGGAAGGAACGCAGTTCTTTGCGGTTCAGAATTCCAGCATTTTCACATTGTATCGTACTTGATTGGGGTCTTCGAGGGATTTTAACCTCAATTTTCATTATCTTCGATGTTTCCGTTGCACTTATACGGGACGATTTTTTACAATTCGATCTGCTGGTCGAGTTGAAGAATCGCCGACCCATCGACAGCTGCACGAATCTTCGTGTCCGTTTCCGGTCTGAAGTGACCCCGTACATCAAGCCCTTTAACATTATGCCAATTCCTGAATGTCTGGTAAAAACCGTCAGGCGGTATTTCCACCACTGGACCTCCCAATTGTTTTCTGACCGCGTCATCTTGCTCCGAAGCTTTTTTGGATTGTTATGGCAGAGTGTGAACGTGCGCATAAGCTCAGAATCATCTGGCAGTTGGTTCGTTGCTAAGCAGCACACCTCCATCTTTTTACGGCGAAAACGACTGATGATTGGCAACCATGTGAAGATTACCCTGCGCTAAACTTGGTGACCATCCTTGATCCGTATCCCATCGACATATCCCAGACTTCGCTCTCTTGCTGCATCACAAGTACGTATTCTCTTAGCTTGGTCTTTTTGATCCGTACTACTTATTCACAATCGCACTCCCGATGGGTAATTCTAATTCACTTGAATGGCTCTTGGTCCGAGGAATGCTGCTCAAAAATTCCAGTGGTTCACCAACCAAGTGGTGCAAGGTCTCAACTTACTCTATGAATTCATTGATCACAAACTAATTTGGAATTTGGACACCTTTGAACTTGAGGCCCATTCGCAAAAACTGTTCAAACCACTCGAATTCTACGATGTTATAATAAGTGCTGTTAAATTTGAATTTGGAGTCCCTACTCTACCATTCTAGGTTCGTGTAGTGGCTGGGATGCAATTAAACCCATAACTTAAATTGTTTCTGCAATAAAAAATCTCCGGCCCCTCACACCAGCAATCAATTTAAGACGCTCCTTGGGTACAGTTGATTGCAAGCATCGCTTTCTCGCTCACGGTGCAACCGTCCAGCGGCCATTCTGCAACCCCTTGATTCATTCAAAAAAGACGCTTCTGCTGACCGATTAGACGGTCAACACCTTCAATGGCTTGAACATCACACTAACGAAGTTAATCCTCGTTGCCCATCCCCAATCAGGCGTTCACCTAACTTTTCTGACAGGACTGCCATAGGCAAATCCCTACAGCAAACCATTGGCGATATTTTAGAGCTACTGGCTTTTCTGAAATAGCTTATCCCAGCAGATTCGCGCTAAGGTGTCCTTTATCAAGAATTCATCGCTGTCTACCAAGCCATCCAGCAGTCCTGGTCTTGCCTCCGTACGAGGTCATAGTCCAGCAGGTGCCAGTGCCTGGGCTGGAGGTGCATCCACGTCGTCTTCTCTCGCATCGGAAGCGGAAGGAGGTGTTGATTATGATGAGGTGCTGCCCTGCGCAGGTTCACAGGAGATGCAGGCCATTGACATGGACACCGCCGAGACCAAGTGGTCCCAGCACTCCTCTCTAGGACAGCATACTCTGTACTGACGCGGTCGATGAAGTCACCAAGGACAATCAAGTTATCCACCTTCGACACAGTCGCCAAGAGGGCAGGCAGATCCTCGTTGATTGTGTTTATTGCCGCGTCAGAACTCATCATCCGAGGAGGGGGGAGGGCATAGACGCTGACGATGGTGACGAATTTGTTTCCCCAGGCGGAGGCTCACTAGGCGACAGGGCAGGCGTGCCACGATGTCGGTATGGATGACAAAAGCGACACCGGCGTCGCTTTGCTCTGCCTGCGGGTGGCCGCTGTTAGAAGTTGATGTAACCTAAATCCCCATCCTCCAGTTGGCCCTGGTCACAGAATCGGGTTTCAATTAGTGTGACGATGCACACCATGTATTGCGCCAGTTTCCGAGCGACTAGAGTCGTCCTCCGTTTCAGTTGACCACTCCTCGAATCAACTAAAATGGAACGAACAGAACAGGCTTCTAGAATGAGCGTGCTCGATCTAGCAGTCTGTAGGGAGGGGAGAGGGAATGGATACAAGGATTGATGCCGTTCATTTGAGAGTTTTGACCGCATATTTTGCAGCCTGTGAGTGACGGTCAGCTGCAGATGGCGTGAACCCACTAGTTGTGTAGAGCACCATTTCTCACCCCCCTCCTCCGCGAGAGAGTAAGCTGTACTGCGCCTAAATGGGACTGCTCAGTCGTCACAGTCAGCTGCCGAACTCCACTAAAGGTAACGGATTGGTAAAATGAGGGAACTACCCGATTGGCCTGAGCCGCCTAGGTAATTGCATTTCTCCTTCGCACTAGAACGTTTCAACCGTGGGGAAGAGATAACGGGTAGGAGGAGAGAGAGAGAATGAGAGAGAGAGAGAAAGGAGGTGAGGTGAAAGGGGAGCGGAAGTGGGAAGAGAAAAGGGAGGGGAGAGGGGGATGAGTGTGTGCAAGTAGTATTTATGCCCAGTGTGGAGACACGCACAACACCGGAGCCCCTCACTTTGTTCAGGGAGTAGGGTGTGGAGTGGGGAAAGGAAACGGACATACCGGGTGGGGAGACATACAACACTACAGACCCTCGCAATGTTTAGCCTGACGGTTGAAACAGTTGCCTGGGGTGTGGCTGCTATGCAGAGCCTGGCTGCGTGGAGTCAGCAGTGAGTTGTGGGTTATTTAAGGGCCGCTATGTATAGCCGCCATTTAGTTAATGCAGCCTTCTGCATTTCGATTCTTTATGGTCACTTGTTAAAGCTTATCCAGAACTCGCATCTAACGATTCACGGATATAACTATAAATCATACTACTACCTTGATTTCAATAAACCATTTTGTTTAAATGAACATTCCATATGGCAAATGCAGTGAATATCTTGCATTAGGCGATGAACGCTCACCGATCGCTTATGGAACTCACGCGTTTCGCTCTGCCTTGAGGCTCACTCTCGAGCCCCGCCAGCAGTCGCATCCAGGAATGCGACTCAATATTCCCGATGTAAACCGGAAAGACAACGCGCCCGTGGCTCATAGGTTAGAGCGTTGAACTTCTGATCAACGGGTCGTGGGTTCGATCCTCGGGTAGTGCACCACATGGGGTTTGGTATGATTGGCTAACGACGGCTTATAATCCAGAAGTGGCTATTCCAGTCTCCTTTGTCTTTGTTGGCAATATTCATCTGCCCAGTGAATATCTTTTTTGAGATTATTTCGATAATTCTACACACGTTTAACATTCTAGCTCACTGTCGTTGGAGGTGTTGGTAGCCCACGCCATTTCCACGTGACTGATTCCTTGCTCAGGCAACGACTCAGCACCGAATATGGGAACGGGAGGTCATCGCTCTTGTTAATGAACTGTGGGTCTGAGAACCATGACTGGAGCAGCACATGGCTCACATGGTTATCTCCTCTTGCGTGGATTTCAGTGACATCAATCTTGAAAATATGGCTGGGTCCCGTTGGGTGAGCTGTAATGTGAGAACTAGCGTCTTTCTTCCTCACCGCAGTTGCGTATTCCGCTATTCGCGTCCACAGTAATCTCTTGCTTTCGCAGACGTAGTTGCTTTGTCTACAACTGCACCAGATCCGGTAAGAGACACCAGACGTTTCCGGCCGTGTCAGTGCCCCTTTCGGCCTCATGACCTGGCGCCTGATGGTTAGCTCGGGCCTGTGTTCAACCCCAACTCCAAGTGGATTGAGAAGGTGACTGACGTGTTCCGAGACGTTCTTCACGTACAAGAGAGCTCGCCCAAATTTAAGGTCTGTTGGATTTGGTCTCCCTTGTCGTTTGCGTATGTACCGGTTATCAGGGTTATTCGAGTAGCCATTCGTTCTCAGCAAAAATTAACTTCCAGCAACATTTTTGTGTGAAACACGAATCCATCTTCGTCACAAACAGAAAGGAAGGAAGGAACTTGCGGGAACGGCCACTGAAACTCAAGCTCAGAGCTAGAAATGAAGAACTGTTAATCGAAACAGACGGTTCTCCTGGCCTAAAAATGACAGACACCAAGGAACTTAATGCTCGGGCAATCGTTTTTTCTTCTGCTTCTTCTTAATAATTGCTCCCTGGAAATCGCTACTTAGCTTTTATTGACAATGTTCAGTTTTTGTGGCATGATTCACAACCATCACACACGCCACACTTGTCCACACAGCCCTAGGGAATTCAAAAATTGCAAGAGGCTTTTCGACCCTATACAGCCCCATACAGCGTGAGTCTTCACACTCACATGAAACATGCAAATTCCTCTACAACCAGCACCCCTCCAGCTGAATACTTAAAGGTCTTTCCAATCTAAAACATTCGAAATTTGACGGGAAATGAATTTGAGATATGTCATCGCACCGAACCTGTGAGATATCATAAGCCTGCTTTGTCCAAGTTGATGTGTAAATGAAAGGAGTTTTAATGAACAAAGTTTATTGGCGGTTGCAGCGATGTTGATGAAATACCGGATGACGAATTGTTAACGATGTCACAGAAAATGGAATATGATTATGACCTGCTCGTTATCGGTGGTGGATCCAGGACTGGCCTCGCCAAAGTAAGCCGAACCCTTTCTGTGTTTCTGAGCCGATAAATGCTCAAACAAAATCTTCATCCCAAAGAAGCCATCCATAGAAATTTTATGTAACACGCTGTCCTTCTGTTTTTTTGAGGCTGATTCGTGAATCGGGCCTTTTCTTCAGCAGTGTTTCACGCACTACTGGAAATTAATTTGTCTGCGAAAGTTAAAGACTCATTTCTTCCTCCCCCGAAAATCAAGCACATGTTACTTGAAGCAACTGTAGTAAAAAGAAACTGTCATTCGAACTGTGATACAAAAACAGTTTCACCTCATGTATAGGGGAGCTTAGTTGGAATATTGATTAAGGAGGTCGAAATTATACCGTACATGACAAAAATCATGTTTCTTCTCCTGTGACCATCTGTGTGCCCCCTCAAGGCCGTAGTTTTCGTAATCTTCCACTGCCCTTCGTTATAATGCTTTACTCGCTAGATCGGCCACATGGTAGTTGTGCTGGGCCAACAAGAGAGGGACAGATCAGGGCACGGCAGACATTATTAGGAATGTGCACATGGGTGCACACCTAGGCATAGGCTCACATCGTGTCATCCATATGCACCAGATGCAGCCTTCGGTCCTATCTTGACACCGGACCTACGTGGGTGAGAGAGAGGAGTGCAGTTTATCCTGTGAATGCCTAGCATCACTATATTAATTCAGGGGTGTAGGGGTACTAGTTTAAGGGTAGCACCACACAGATAGCATTTGGTCGCTCCATTTGTCTAGTACAGGTGGTGAATGCTCCTGTGGCCGCCTCTAACTGGTACCCAACTCTCACCTGTGGATCCTCGAAGTTGGGTTCATCCCAGCGACCACACCCCGGGCAGCCGTCACGACCAGCGGGATAA
>WEDG01004392.1:0-11833 GCA_017591395.1 Schistocephalus solidus
CACAAACCCACCTATTCACCGCAATGGGCTTACGTTCCATCATCAATTCTGACTCTGTTGGATGAGATCCTTCTGGTGACCATTGTTCACACAAAACCCACCTATTCACCGCAATTGCTTACGTTCCATCATCAATTCTGGCTCTGTTGGATAAGATCCTTCTGGTGACCATTTCTACAAACAAACCCACCTATTCACCGCAATTGCTTACTTATCACCATCAATTCTGACTCTGTTGGATGAGATGCTTCTGGTGACCATTTCTACACACAAACCTACCTATTCACCGCAATTGCTTACTTTCCACCATCAATTTTGACTCTGTTGGATGAAATCCTTCTGGTGACCATTGTTACACACAACCCTACCTATTTACCGAAATTACTTACATAACACAATCTATTCTGACTCTGTTGGATGAGATCCTTCTGTTGACCGATTCTACACACAAAGCCACCTATTGGCCGCAATAGCTTTCTTACCACCTTTAATTCTGAATCCGTTGGATAAGATCCTTCTGGTGACCATTGTTACACACAAACTCACCTATTCTCCGCAATGTCTTACTTACCATTATCAATTCTGACTCTGTTGGATGAGATCCTTCTGGCGAACATTTCTACACACAAACCTTCCTATTCACAGCAATTGGTTACTTACCACCATCAATTCTGACTCTGTTGGATGAGATCCTTCTGGTGACCATTTTTACACACAACCCTACCTATTTACCGCAATAGCTTACTTACCACCATCAATTCTGACTCTGTTGGATGAGATCCTTCTGGTGACAATTTCTACACACAAACTCACCTATTCACCGCAATAGCTTACTTACCACCATCAATTCTGACTCTGTATGGATGAGATCCTTCTGGTGACCATTGTTACACACAAAACCCACCTATTCACCGCAATTGCTTACTTACCACCATCAATTCTGACTCTGTTGGATGAGATCCTTCTGGTGACCATTTTTACACACAAACCCACCTATTCACCGCAATAGCTTACTTACCACCATCAATTCTGACTCTGTTGGATGAGATCCTTCTGATGAACATTTCTACACACAAACCCACCTATTCACCGCAATTGCTTACTTACACCATCAATTCTGACTCTGTTGGATGAGATCCTTCTGGTGACCATTGTTACACACAAACCCACCTATTTACCGAAATTACTTACATAACACCATCTATTCTGACTCTGTTGGATGAGATCCTTCTGTTGACCGATTCTACACACAAAGCCACCTATTGGCCGCAATAGCTTTCTTACCACCTTAAATTCTGAATCCGTTGGATGAGATCCTTCTGGTGACCATTGTTACACACAAACCCACCTATTCTCCGCAATGTCTTACTTACCACCATCAATTCTGACTCTGTTGGATGAGATCCTTCTGGGGACATTCCTACACACAAACCTACCTATTCACAGAAATTGGTTACTTACCACCATCAATTCTGACTCTGTTGGATGAGATCCTTCTGGTGACCATTGTTACACACAAAACCCTACCTATTTACCGCAATTACTTACTTAACACCATCTATTCTGACTCTGTTGGATGAGATCCTTCTGTTGACCAATTCTACACACAAAGCCATCTATTCGCCGCAATAGCTAACTTACCACCATCAATTCTGACTCTGTAGGATGAGATCCTTCTGGTGACCATTGTTACACACAAACCCACCTATTCTCCGCAATGTCTTACTTACCACCATCAATTCTGACTCTGTTGGATGAGATCCTTCTGGCGAACATTCCTACACACAAACCTTCCTATTCACAGCAATTGGTTACTTACCACCATCAATTCTGACTCTGTTGGATGAGATCCTTCTGGTGACCATTTTCTACACACAACCCTATCCCTATTTACCGCAATTAGCTTACTTAACACCATCAATTCTGACTCTGTTGGATGAGATCCTTCTTTTGACCAATTCTACACACAAAGCCACCTATTCGACGCAATAGCTTACTTACCACCATTAATTCTGACTCTGTAGGATAAGATCCTTCTGGTGACCATTGTTACACACAAAACCACCTATTCACCGCAATTGCTTACTTACCACCATCAATTCTGACTCTGTTGGATGAGATCCTTCTGGTGACCATTGTTACACACAAACCCACCTATTCACCGCAATTGCTTTTGTTCCATCATCAATTCTGGCTCTGTTGGATAAGATCCTTCTGGTGACCATTTCATCAAACAAACCCACCTATTCACCGCAATTGCTTACTTACCACCATCAATTCTGACTCTGTTGGATGAGATGCTTCTGGTGACCATTTCTACAAACAAACCTACCTATTCACCGCAATTGCTTACTTACCACCATCAATTTTGACTCTGTTGGATGAGATCCTTCTGGTGACCATTGTTACACACAAACCTTCCTATTTACCGCAATTACTTACTTAACACCATCAATTCTGACTCTGTTGGATGAGATCCTTCTTTTGACCAATTCTACACACAAAGCCACCTATTCGACGCAATAGCTTACTTACCACCATTAATTCTGACTCTGTTGGTGCGATCCTTCTGGTGACAATTTCTACACGAAAAACCCACCTATTCACCGCAATGGGTTACGTTCCATCATCAATTCTGGCTCTGTTGGATGAGATCCTTCTGGTGACCATTGTTCACACAAACCCACCTATTCACCGCAATTGCTTACGTTCCATCATCAATTCTGGCTCTGTTGGATAAGATCCTTCTGGTGACCATTATTACACACACACTTACCTATTCGCCGCAATAGCTCACTTACCACAATCAATTCTGACTCTGTTGGATGAGATCCTTCTGATGAACATTTCTACACACAAACCCACCTATTCACCGCAATTGTTTACTTACAGCATCAATTCTGACTCTGTTGGATGAGATCCTTCTGGTGAACATTTATACACTCAAAGTCACCTATTCTCCGCAATTTCTTACTTACCACCATCAATTCTGACTCTGTTGAATGAGATCCTTCTGGTGAACATTCCTACACACAATCCTTCCTATTCACAGAAATTGCTTACTTACCACCATCAATTCTGACTCTGTTGGATGAGATCCTTCTGGTGACCATTGTTACACACAACCCTACCTATTTACCGCAATTACTTACTTAACACCATCTATTCTGACTCTGTTTGATGAGATCCTTCTGTTGACCAATTCTACACACAAAGCCACCTATTCGCCGCAATAGCTTACTTACCACCATCAATTCTGACTTTGTAGAATGAGATCCTTCTGGTGACCATTGTAACACACACACCCAAGTATTCACCGCAATTCGTTATATAACACCATCAATTCTGACTCTGTTGGATGAGATCCTTCTGCTGACCATTGTTACACACAAACCCACCTATTCGCCACAATAGCTTTCTTACCACCGTCAATTCTGAATCCGTTGGATGAGATCCTTCTGGTGACCATTATTACACACACACACCTATTCGCCGCAATAGCTTACTTACCACCATCAATTCTGACTCTGTTGGATGAGATCCTTCTGATGAACATTTCTACACACAAACCCACCTATTCACCGCAATTGTTTACTTACGAGCATCAATTTGACTCTTGTTGGATGAGATCCTTCTGGTGACCATTGTTACACACAAACCACCTATTCACCGCAAATTGCTTACTTACCACCATCTATTCTGACTCTGTTGGATGAGATCCTTCTGTTGACCATTTCTACACACAAAACCCACCTATTCGCCGCAATAGCTTTCTTACCACCTATCAAATTCTGAATCTGTTGGATGAGATCCTTCTGGTGACCATTGTTACACACAAACCCACCTATTCTCCGCAATGTCTTACTTAACACCATCAATTCTGACTTTGTTGGATGAGATCCTTCTGGTGACCATTTCTACACACAAACCCTACCTATTCACAGCAAATTGGGCTTACTTACCACCATCAATTCTGACTCTGTTGGATGAGATCCTTCTGGTGACCATTTCTACACAAAAACCCTACCTATTCACCGCAATAGCTTACTGACCACCATCAATTCTGACTCTGTTGGATGAGATCCTTCTGTTGACCAATTCCTACACACAAACCCACCTATTCTCCGCAATAGGTCTAACTTACCACCATCAATTCTGACTCTGTTGGATAAGATCCTTCTGGTGACCATTTTCTACACACAAACCCTCCTATTCACCGCAATTGCTTACTTACCACCATCAATTCTGACTCTGTTGGATGAGATCCTTCTGGTGACCATTTTTACACACAACCCTACCTATTTACCGCAATTACTTACTTAACACCATTAATTCTGACTCTGTTGGATGAGATCCTTCTGTTTGACCAATTCTACACACAAAGCTCACCTATTCGACCGCAATAGCTACTTACCACCATCAATTCTGACTCTGTTTGGATGACGATCCTTCTGGTGACCATTGTTACACACAAACTACCTATTCACCGCAATTGGTTACTTACCACCACCAATTCTGACTCTGTTGGATGAGATCCTTCTGGTGACCATTGTTACACACAAACCCACCTATTCACCGCAATTGCTTACGTTCCATCATCAATTCTGGCTCTGTTGGATAAGATCCTTCTGGTGACCATTTCTACACACAAACCCACCTATTCACCGCAATTGCTTACTTACCACCATCAATTCTGACTCTGTTGGATGAGATGCTTCTGGTGACCATTTCTACACACAAACCCACCTATTCACCGCAATTGCTTACTTTGCCACCATCAATTTCTGACTCTGTTGGATGAGATCCTTTCTGGTGACCATTGTCTACACACAAACCCTACCTATTCACCGCAATTGCTTACCTACCACCATCAATTTCTGACTCTGTTGGATGAGATCCTTTCTGGTGACCATTTGTACACACAAACCTACCTATTTCACCGCAATAGCTTACTTAAACACCATCAATTCTGACTCTGTTTGGATGAGATCCTTTTGGTGACCAATTTTACACACAAAGCTACCTATTCGACGCAATAGCTTACTTACCACCATCAATTCTGACTCTGTTGGATGCGATCCTTCTGGTGACAATTTCTGACACGAAAACTCCCACCTATTCACCGCAGTCGGGTTACGTCATCATCAATTCTGGCTCTGTTGGATGAGATCCTTCTGGTGACCATTGTCTCACACAAACCCACCTATTCACCGCAATTGCTTACGTTCCATCATCAATTCTGGCTCTGTTGGATAGGGATCCTTCTGGTGACCATTTTCTACAAACAAACCCACCTATTCACCGCACATTGCTGACTTACCACCACCAATTCTGACTCTTGTTGGATGAGATGCTTCTGGTGACCATGTTTCTACACACAAACATACCTATTCACCGCAATAGCTTACTTTCCAGCCATCAATTTCTGCCATCTGTTGGATGAGATCCTTCTGGTGACCATTTCTGCACACAAACCCACCCTATTCAACGCAATAGCTTACTTACACACCATCTATTCTGACTCTGCTTGGATGAGATCCTTCTGTTGACCGACTTTCTACACACAAAGCCACCTATTTACCGCAATAGCTTACTACGACCTTTTCAATTCTGAAGCTGCTTTTGGATGAGATCCTTCTGGTGACCATTGTCTACACTGACAAAAACCCACCTATTCTCCGCAATGTCTTACTTACCAGCCATCAATTACTGACTCTGTTGGATGAGATCCTTCTGAGTGACCATTTTTACACACAAACCCACCTATTCACCGCAATAGCTTACTTACCAGCCATCAATTCTGACTCTGTTGGATGAGAGATCCTTCTGGTGACCATTCTACACACAACCCTACCTATTCCCACCGTAGCTTATTTACAACCAATTATGACTTCTGTTTGGATGAGTATCCTTCTGTGACCATTTCTTACACACACCCACCTATTCACTGCAATAGCTTACTAAACGACCATCAATTCTGGCTCTTTTGATGAGATCGCTTCTGAGTGACCATTGCTACACACAAACCTATTCAACTGTAATTGTCACTAAACGACTGATCACTTGAGCTCTTTTGGATGAGATCCTTCTGGTGACCATTTCTACACACAAACCCACCTATTCAACGCAATAGCTTACTAAACGACATCAATTCTGGCTCTTTTGGATTAGATTCCTCTGGTGACCATTTTTTTACTCAAACCCTCCTTTTCACCGCAATAGCTTACATACCACCACCAATTCTGACTCTGTTGGATGAGATCCTTCTGGTGACCATTTCTACGTAAAAAACCAACTATTCAACGCAATAGCTTGCCCACAACCATCAATTCTGACTTTGTCGATAGAGATCCTTCTGGTTACCATTTGTACACACAAACCCACCTATTAACCGCAATAGCTTACTTACCACCACCAATTCTGACTCTTTTGGATGATATCCTTCTGGTGACCATGTTTACACACAAACATACCTATTCACCGCAATAGCTTACTAAAAGCTATCAATTCTAGCCCTTTTTTGGATGAGATACTTCTGGTGACCATTTCTACACACAAACCCACCTATTCAACGCAATAGCTTACTTACCAAAACCAATTCGGACTCTCTTGGATGATATGCTTCTGGTGACCACTTTTACACACAAACCCACCTATTCACTGCAATAGCTTACTAAACGACATCAATTCTGGCTCTTTTGGATGAGATCTTTCTGGTGACCATTTCTACACACAAACCCACCTATTCAACGCAATAGCTTACTTGCCACCACCAATTCTGACATTGTTGGATGAGATTTTTCTGGGGACCATTTCTACACAAAACCCCACCTATTCACCGCAATAGCTTACTTACAACCATCAATTCTGATTGTGTTGGATGAGATCCTTCTGGTGACCATTTGTACACACAAACCTACCTATTCAACGCAATAGCTTACTAAACGACATCAATTCTGGCTCTTTTGGATGAGATTCTTCTGGTGACCATTTATACACACAAACCTACCTATTCACCGCAATAGCTTACTTACCACCATCAATTCTGACTTTGTTGGATGAGATCCTTCTGGTGACCATTTTTAAACACAAACCCACATTTTCACCGCTATAGCTTACTTACCACCACCAATTCTGACTCTGTTGGATGAGATCCTTCTGGTGACCGATTTCTCTGCCAAAAACCAAATATTCAACGCAATAGCTTACTTACAACCATCAATTCTGACTCTTTTGGATTAGATCCTTCTGGTGACCATTTTTATACACAAAACCAGCAATTCATCGCAATAGCTTAATTACCACCACCAATTCGGACTCTTTTGGATGATATCCTTCTAATGACCACTTTTACACAAAAGCCCACCCTATTCACCGCAATAGCTTGCTTAACGACATCAATTCTGGCTCTTTTTGGATAGAGATCCTTCTGGTGACCATTTCACCACAAACAACCTTTTGCAACGCAATAAGCTTGCCACCACAATTCTGACATTGTTGGATGAGATCGCTTCTGATGACATTTATACACCGCACCAAACCATACCTATTCAACACCAGCAATGGCTTGACCCGCAGCATCAGATTCTACGACTCTGCTGTGGATGGGAGATCCTTCTGGTGACCATTTTGTACACAAAACCCACTATATATAGGCGCGCTTACGACAGCCGATTTAGAACTTGTTAGATAAGATCCTTTTGGTGACCATTTCTAAACCTAAACCCACCTTTTCACAATGAGCTTACTTTACCACCACCAATTCTGACTCTTTTTGGATGATATCAGCTCGGTGAGCCATGTTTTCGCACAAACTTCTGCAGTAGCGATTAAAAAGCAATCAATACTGGCTGCTTTTTGGATGAGATACTTGGTGACCATTTCTTCACACAAAACCCACCTATTCAACGCAATAGAACACTAACACGACATCAATTCTCGCTCTTTTTGGATGAGATCCTTCTGGTAGACCATTTCTACGCAAACCCACCTATTCAACGCAATAGCTTACTAAACGACATCAATTGGCTCCTTTTTGATTAGATTCTTCTGGTGACCATTTCGCTACCAACTATTCATACGCAATGACGCTTACTTACAACCATCAATTCTGACTCTGTTGGAAAGATCCTTCTGGTGACCATTTTTACACACAAACCCACCTATTCACTGCAATAAGCTTACTTACCACCACCAATTCTGACTCTTTTCGGATGATATCCTTCTAGGTGACCATGTTTGCACAAACATACCTATTTTCGCAATAGCTTATTAAAAGCGCAATCAATACTGGCTCTTTTGGATGAGATGCTTCTGGTGACCATTTCTTCACAAACTACCTATTCAACGCGTAAGCTTACTAAACGACATCAATTCTGGCTCCTTTTTGGATGAGATCCTTTCTGGTGACCATTTCTACACACACAGCCCACCTATTCAACGCACAGGCACTAAACGACATCAATTCTGGCTCTTTTGGATTAGATTCTCGCTGGTGAACATTTCTTTACTCAAACCCTCCTTTCACCGCAATGAGCTTACATGCCACCACCAATTCTGACTCTGTTGGATGAGAGTCTTCTGGTGACCATTTCGCCCAAAACCAACTATTCAACGCAATGAAGCCGACTTGCACAACCATCAATTCTGACTTTGTTGGATGAGATCCTTCTGGTTACCGTTTGTACGCACGCAGACCCACCTGTTAGCGCGGTACGGCTTTGCGTTTACCACCGCCAGTTTGCGAATCTTTTGGATGATATCCTTCTGGTGACCCATGTTTTACCACACAAACATACCTATTCACCCGCCAATGCGCTTGCACCTCAGAGGCTATCAGTTTCTGTGCGCACGCGGATGAGCTTACTTCTGGTGATGCGTTTCTGCGCACCAGGCCGCTGTCGACGCCGTAGCGCGCAGAAGACCAGTTCAGGACTCTGGCGGATTGATAATAGCTACGCTGCCAGTGCGTGGCGCACCCGGGCACTGCGCACTTTAAACCGGGCGTCGAGTCTGGCGCTACGGGATGGGATCTTTCACCGGTGAACTGGACACATACGCTGTAGGCCCGCGCAAATGACTGCGGTAGGCGCTCGCCGGATTATGCGTGTTGTTTGGATTGAGGATCTGGGGACCAGTTTCTACGCAAAAGGCCCGCCTGTCGCGCGGCCAACACGTACAGCATAATTCACGGTTGTGTGCGTCGAGGATCACTTCATAGTACGGGCCGTTTGTGCACAGGCCTACCTATTCAGCGCAATATTGGCACTGCTAAAGCGGCAATCGATTCTGGCTCTTTTGGATGAGGATTCTTCTGGTGACCATTTATACGCACATACCTACCTACCCACCCGTAATAAAACACCCACCACCATCAGATTCTGGCTTTGTTGGATGAGGTCAACTTCTGGTGACCATTTTTAAAGCACAATGGCACATTTTCACCGCTGTAGCTAGCACTCTACCACCAATTCGAAGCTCTGACGTTGGGGATCGCCTACGTGTAGACCATTTCTGCGTAGGCCATGATATTTCAACGCGATAGGCACTTTGCAACGCATCCAGTTCGCGACTCTTTTGGATAAGGTCGTCGCGGTGACCAGTTTTTATACACGAAAACCGGCAATTCATCGCCAGTAAGCTTAGTACCACCGCATTCTGACTCCTTTTGGATGTCCTTCTGATAATGACACGCTTTTACACAAAACCAGCCTATTCCACCGCAATAGCTTACTTACACGACCATCAAGTTTCTGACTCTGTTGGATGAGATCCTTCTGGTGACCATTTCTCACACAAACAACCTTTAACGCAATAAAAAGCTTACTTTCACCACAATTCTGACTTATTGGATAGAGATCTGTTGACCATTTACACACAAACCCACCTATTCACCTGCAATAGCTACTTTACAACCATCAATTCTGACTCTGTTGGATGAGATCCTTTCTAGTGATCGATTTACTACCTAAAACCCTACCTATTCCAGCGCAATAGCACTAAACGGCATCAATTCACAACTTTTGGATGGATCTTCTGGTGACCATTTCTACACAAAAACCTACCCTATTCACCGCAATGACACAAACGACATCAATTCTGGCTCTTTTTGGATATGCTTCTGGTGACCATTTCGCGCAAAACCAACTACTCAACCGCAATAGCTTGCCCCAACCATCAATTCTGACTCTGTGGACGAGGATCCTTCGTGACCATTTGGCCACACATACCCACCGCTCGCGGCAAACGGCTTACTAAACAGCAATCAATTCTGGCTCTTTTTGGATGGAGATGCTTCGGTGACCATTTCTTCACAAGCCCCACCTACCCAATGGCTTACTAAACGGTATCAATTCTGGCTCTTTTGGATGGATCCTTCAGTGACGACCGTTATGCAACCAACTTGTTAGCGCAATAACACTAAAGCGACATCCGCAATGGCTTACTTTCCACCATCGGGGCTGTCTTTTGGATGAGATCCCTGGTGACGAGATTTCTACACACAAACCCACCTGTTCCCGCAATGACTCACCACCATCAAGGCTGTCTCTGTTGGATGAGATCCTTCTGGTGACCATTTTCTACACACAAACCCACACTATTCACCGCAATAGCTTACTTTTACCACCATCAAGGCTGACTCTGTTGGATGAGATCCTTCTGGTGACCATTTCTAGCACACAAATCCACACCTATTGACCGCAATAGCATATATACCACCATCAAGGCTGTCTCTGTTGGATGAGATCCTTCTGGTGACCATTTCTACACACAAATCCCACCTATTCACCGCAATAGCTTACTTACCACCATCAAAGGCTGTCTCTGTTGGATGAGATCCTTCTGGTGACCATTTCTACACACAAATCCACCTATTGACCGCAATAGCTTACTTACCACCATCAAGGCTGTCTCTGTTGGATGAGATCCTTCTGGTGACCATTTCTACACACAAACCCACCTATTCCCCGCAATAGCTTACTTACCACCATCAAGGCTGTCTCTGTTGGATGAGATCCTTCTGGTGACCATTTCTACACACAAACCCACCTATTCCCCGCAATAGCTTACTTACCACCATCAAGGCTGTCTCTGTTGGATGAGATCCTTCTGGTGACCATTTTCTACAAACAAACCCACCTATTCCCCGCAATAGCTTACTTACCACCATCAAGGCTGTCTCTGTTGGATGAGATCCTTCTGGTGACCATTTCTACACACAAACCCACCTATTGACCGCAATAGCTTACTAACCACCATCAAGGCTGTCTCTGTTGGATGAGATCCTTCTGGTGACCATTTCTACACACAAATCCACCTATTGACCGCAATAGCTTACTTACCACCATGAAGGCTGTCTCTGTTGGATGAGATCCTTCTGGTGACCATTTCTACACACAAATCCACCTATTGACCGCAATGGCTTACTTACCACCATCAAGGCTGTCTCTGTTGGATGAGATCCTTCTGGTGACCATTTCTACACACAAAACCCACCTATTGACCGCAATGGCTTACTTACCACCATCAAGGCTGTCTCTGTTGGATGAGATCCTTCTGGTGACCATTTCTACACACAAAACCCACCTATTGCCCCGCAATAGCTTACTTACCACCATCAAGGCTGTCTCTGTTGGATGAGATCCTTCTGGTGACCATTTCTACACACAAATCCACCTATTGACCGCAATAGCTTACTTACCACCATCAAGGCTGTCTCTGTTGGATGAGATCCTTCTGGTGACCATTTCTACACACAAACCCACCTATTCCCGCAATAGCTTACTTACCACCATCAAGGCTGTCTCTGTTGGATGAGATCCTTCTGGTGACC